>JAUZNC010046546.1:0-50549 GCA_034780395.1 Vannuccia rotundouncinata | reverse complement strand
GTTTATTCTAGCTAGTTTGGGTTTTCAGGCTAGTTTGGAAAGTACAAATAACCTTAATTTTAAGCCTAGCTTATTATAACTTTCAAATTTGTTATATCTGGGCCAGGAGACCTATCTGCATTCCATGTAGCTCTAGGAAGATATATACAGTGTATAATCAGGAATTTTATTTATGAAAGAATAAGAAAAGTCTAAAACACCTGTCTACAAAACACATGCAGGCTGGCCAGAAAATTGTAAAAACAAACTACCTATTCATAACAAATTCCTGGGTGCGTGCCTGATTTGGGACACTAAAAATAAAATACAAGATTTCTAATAAATCATACAAAACACTTTGAAAAAAATTATTCTTAATCCATCATTTTAAATGTGCTTACATTCAATTTCCTCCCTATTCTCCTTGCACATTGCATTTATGCATTTTAAAACAATTAAAAGTCGTTCCTATTGAAATTAAAATTGTTACAAATATAATTAGTTACAAAAATGTATACTCACATGAAACTTGAGCAATAGCTACAAGAAGTATTGAAAGAATAACTAAACGCATATTTATTATAATCGAAAAATTAAATAAATTGAAAAAATAATCTTAAATATACCACGCTAATTTCAACGCTTTGTTGGCAGTAATATTCATTGATTTAGTGCTTTAAAACAAATGAATATTTATTTTAACATTTTCAAATTAATAATAATTTAATGTTACTCTCCAAACAAAAACAGAAATAAAGAAGAGGGCTTCTAATCACAGCCCAACACAGTGATTATAACAATAATTACGAAAAATGGCGATTTTGGCAGTCTATATATACCTAAAAATCTATAAAAGATATCTACCTGAAATTTGAATACTCATAGAGTTGCGACAGCGCTATCCAACGCATATAAAATTATATCTACTCCTTTTACAGTTTTTTATGATGATTATGTAAAAATGCCTAGTTTATAGTTATCCTATATTACATACAGTGCGTAGGTTGCCCTAAATTTTTTTAACATGGAGCTAACAATTTCTACTACCGTAAGTTTAAATATCGACTATAATATAACACAGAAATGAGGGAATACACACTGTTCTATAAAAGCATTCAAAAAAGGAACGAATTGGTATTCCAGAGCATAAATATAATTATACTTTAATATTTTACATATTATGGGGCTGTTCAAAAATGACGTGATGCAAACGAGACCATATTTTACCCCAGCTAGCTCCCTCCTTGTATCACGCTTAGAATAGTCGCAAATTTCGAAACCCCCTACAGAAAATACCTCAAGTTAAGTTCTACCCCCTCCCTTCATACACACTCAACTATAATAAATTATTACAGCGTTTCATTAATCTAACTAACATATGCGTATATACTATAACGTACTATATATATATATATATATATATACAGTCTACTCCGCCTAAACCGGACACGCCTAATCGGGACGATTGTTCAAACAGGACACCACATAAAGAAACAATATTTTCCCCCTATCTTTTCCATGTTAAATAGCACCTATAAACCGGATGCGCCTAAACTGTACACCGGACGCTTCTCGCAGTCCCTTACACAGTATTATACAGTATTTAGCAATGTGTAATCCGGACGCCTTTTCAAGTGCAGTCTTGTAAAGTAAGAGAGACAACAATAGAAAGACAGCCGCACATCGAAGTCACAAATAAACTGTGTCTATATTCCTAAAGTAGTAATCATTAGAGCGAGACTGACAGTCGTGCATTAATTCATATACAATAACATTCTAATTGGCGCAAAGCCAATACACATTAGACAGTGGCCTTGACTTATTCATTTTCCATAAACCGGACAATTTGTTAAGATTTATGGGTGTCCAGTTTAGGCGGAGTAGACTGTATATATATATATATATAGTACTTACAAAAACGGTTACACAATTGTGAAATAAAAATGTAGTTAACAAAAAGGTGTGTGCCTGCGTATTGCATAAAATAATTATTTTAAAAATCTATTCAGCAGGACACATTTTTAAATAATTAGAACACAGTTTATAATATACAACGGATTATTGATCGACTGACAGGACAACCAATAATCTGTTCCTACAAAAATCTTAATTAGGTATACAGGGTCATTATATGTAATTACTAGAAAGGTAGGTACTATAAAATACAACAGTAAGATCATACTTATTAATAATGCTTTCATTATAAAAAACTGAAAATTACACAAAGTTAATATTTAATTATTAAAAAAATATGAGGTATAAAATACATGGGGGTATCTTAAGACGCAGGATATATCAGCAGTAGCCGTTATGCTTTGCGCAATACAATGTTTTAAGTGGCTATTAAGTATAGCGTGATATGTCTTACATTTACTGCACACTTATTAGACAAAATTTTGTTTGAACACTAGGGCAACAAAGATCGTAGGGGATTTTGGCGAACTTTTGAACGACATTCGGAGGCTAGATGCATTAACAGAGGTGCCTGCTTATTTGCAGCTGCAATACCCAAAGGTACTTGTGAAAGAAAAACGGTTTCGAATAATTTGTGAATTCGCATAAACTGTAAACTCGATTAATTAAGCTAAACAATGTGCTTAAAAAATATAGTAAAGATAATACAACAGAGTTATCTTTCTAAATGCGGCTTTTTTCAGCTAGGACTGTTTTGTGACGTCAAAATTTTGGAAACCACCTCAACCACTCCATCACGCTTTGTCGCGGATTTACCCCTCCCCTAATCAGCGTGACTTCATTTTTGAACAGCCTCTATTCACACAATTGTTAACAAACATAGACATTCCTGATATTAACAAATATAGCATCACCTTTCCAGGCTGCACCATCACAAATTAGAATTCTACTTATTTGTGATTACTTCGTAAGAATGTATAAACGTATCCAACAATTATGCTTAAATGTTTTTAAATAAGTCAATATTTTACAAAAGATATATTATATAGTCATGTAGCGGCGTACTTAGACTACGAACTGCGCTCATTGTTATTTAATGTTACGTTATATGCTTTATTGATTCATGTCCTTGTATCGTATATAATATAGAGAGAAGTCGTGCACACATAAACGCAACTCTCTGGTATAAGAATACTCCCTGCAGATATTAAGATTTCACTGTACGCTGATATAAAGGCAACCAAGTTAATTATTTACACGAATAAACTTATTTACACACAAAGCAGCCTTCTACAGTCATCTGTTTTTTCATTAATTAATTGAATATTAAAATTTTAATTAATTAACTTCTATCGACATCATGGGTGTTGTACAAACTCAGTTTTCCTGAAGATGACCGGGATCAACGTTAGAAGGGATCTCATATTTCATACTCCGTCGGGACGAAGTGCCAGAAACCTCCAACTATATCCGCCCACACATCCAGAATTCTCTATCGCTTGCAATGCGCGGCTGGGATGTATTTAGGACAAGGCGGCGGGAAAACCATTCTAGGAATGAATATCGCTGAGGCATGAATGTTACTCCATGTTAGCTATTGAGAGTAAAGAACTAAAAAAGTGGACCAAAGGTGTAAGGAGAGCCACCCTCAACATGCAGATAAGCCCCATAACTATAATGAGGGATACGACCTGCAGCAGACCACATTAAACCATATCCATAACCTTACCTATCGGAAGAAAAATCTTTCTTTTGTCAATACAGAAAAATATCTCCAGCTGCTCCAAACGGAACTTGAACCTGTCATCAAAAGACTCTTTCCTGGGGAACCAGTCCATTTTCAGTAGGATGCGGTGCACACCCTCACTTTGCCCTTACAGTCAGACAATATCTTGATGACACATTTCCCAGAAAGTGGATTGGTCGCTGCTGCCCAGTGGAGTACCCACCAAGAAGTCCAGATCTCACTCCACTCAACTTTTTTTCTGGGGCCAACTAAAGAACATGGTGTACAAGGAACGTGAGCGAAACATACAAGAGTTGAAAGATAAAATTGTTCATTGCTCACAAGAAATTCCTGATCGATCATCTTTACAAAACTGTATGCCAGTCTGTCCTTTCACGTTGTAGAGATCTGATTGCCGCCAATGTACATCATTTTTAGCATATAAATTTGAATCTGACTTGAACTGACTTGTTAAAATATATTTACATGTATTTAAAATATTGTATAAATCTTAATTACATAAATGTTAAATAAAAATAGATAGAAAAGAGTATACGTCTTTTTGGAAAACCCTGTATATTTTGTTATAACAACTCATCAATCCCATTCTTCAACAAGAGGAAGATTCGATCAATGGGAAAGGGAATAAATTCTATTAGATGCTTCAATAATGTTCTTAAGAATGTCATAGGAATTAACTACGCTATTATAATGCACAAATCATCTACAGTAATTTTACTTTTAGATGTGAGTTCAATAAACTTTTATAAATTTTCACATGAAAACAGTAGCATTGCTTTATTGTATGAAGCAGAATTATTTCCAGCCATTCAATTGAAATTATGGCCTGAAATTCATTTAAATCTTTTTCACCCAGGAAAAGCTATAATAATAAGCGAGACATCCGAAATTCGAGTGGATAGAGATTCGGTAAAACATTCATTAGATCGCGACCTCTATTTTAATCAGTATAGTAGTAATAGTAATAATTATTTTAAATTTATATTTGTTTTACATATATCTATATATGCTCACTGTAATGTGAATAAACGATTTAAATAATTGAAAATAATGTTTTCTTGTATGTTCTTCTTCTTCTTTGTTATATGATATATCTTCTTTATCAACCAAAATTCAATTTAATAAAAGTATTCATTTAAAAGTAATTGTTACGAGTTATTGTTTCATTTACTTCTTTGTTATTGGAAATTTTTACTATTGATTAAACTAAACGTAAAATAAATATCACATTAATTATACTATAATAATATATTTTAAATAAAATAAAAGTAAAATATAGTTTGTAATAGTCTTTCTGCTTGGTTTTATGTTCTAATAAGTTGAGCATTATACTTTTAAATGGTAAATATACAATTTTTTTCATATAAACCGCCAAATAAGCAGCTATTTTGTCTTGATCCAAAAGAAATTATTCTTTGGGAATGCGATTTTTTTGTTCTCTATGATCAAAAATGTCTATAAAAAAATTTGGTCGTTTTGGGGCCACACTATAGTAATAATATAAGTAAGAAATATCATCAATCAATAATTTATTAGTTATACAAATTTGTAATAATATTGTAAATAATAATAATAATAATAATAATATATATATTTATACCACCTCACTATTTCCATACTATTTCTTTTGTGTCTTTTGAGGACCAGGTATAAAATTTCATAAACTGTTCTACACTTTTATTTTGGATAACATGGTGATAAAATCTGATATAATAAATTCGTTATATTGTAAAAATATAGATTCGAAATGTAATGTGATTGTAGTAAGAGAAATACCTCTCATTTTATGATATAAGTAGTAAATATAGAAAGCCAACCAAAATCGAATATTTAAATTCACCCATGGGTGTACATAACTAGGTGGAATTCATCCAAAACTATCAAATACTTCACCAATATTATTATGATCAATAAATATTGCCAACCAATGCTGACCAGATAGATTTAGAGTATCAGTGCAGTTTGTGATGAAAGAAACAGGTTTTCCAGTTGATATCGCGTGATGCTTATATCTTTTTATAATAGGTAGATTGTTGATTGCGGAAACACCAATAAATGTTGATTGAAGCAGAGGGTCTTTAGTAATCAGTTTAATTATTTGATTACCATCTAGCATGATGATGATAATAATAAAACACGCGCTTAAGACTTAAAATGAGTAATAATGTTTCTATGATGTGTAACTTCAACTTTACCGTCAAAATCAGCCATTTCAATTATGTTTATAGCGTCTTCCAAGGCAGAAGAAAATTTAATTTCTAAACGTAAATTCCCCTCTCGATATGGTTGAGAATGCTACATCATGTGTAGATCTGGCAAAATCGTCCATATTTATGTTTAATCTTCATTAACATTATAAAATTCTAAACTTGCAAATAAATTCGACTGAAACTATACTTTAGTCTGTGTAGTAGGTACGCTATAAAACATGAATCTTTTAAATTTAATGTAGAAATAAGTTTAATATACATGCATAATTATTTCCCTTTGATGTACTAGGATAATATACATACTTATATTATTTTTCAAATCTTTTTCCCACTCATTAACAAATTGTTTTTATTTCCAAATATCAAGACTTAAAATGAAATAAAAATATTTAGAAGCATAACAAGAACATTAACAAGAATATTTCATAACAAGAACATAAAATGATAATAAAAAGTATAAATAGAATGAAAAGTAAACTTAAAGTTTTTAAAGAATAATATTTGTATAGATGATCAAATATAATGATAATATAGACTCTTCGTTTTTTTCATAATAATAATAGAACCGAATTATTATTTTATTCTTTTTGATTATATATCAGGGCTTTAAACGAATAGGTAATAGTTAACATAGTTACCTAATCAAATAATATAGAGTTTCTATTAAATAGAATAAAAAGTACACATACAGTTTTTAAAGAATACAATTTCTATGTATACATGATCAGATATTAATGATAATATAGACTCTTAGTTTCTTCTCATAATAATAATAAAACCGGAACATTTCTTTAATTCTTTGTGAATATATAGCAAACTTTAGGGGAATATATATAGGTTATAGTTAACATAGTTTCCTAAACGTTCACTACATGAGTGAAGAATTGTGACCACTGTGCTTGAAATAAAACCAATAGACAATAAGGAATATTATAAATAGTATTGGATAGATAATTGCAAAAGTTTTGTCCATCTCGATGCATTTTTCTTTGCTCCAATATTTATCTTTTTTGGTTTTCGAATTGTTCAGTGTTTCATCGGCTTCTGAGAAAGTGGCAGTCTCATTTTTTAATAATCTGGTCCGTTTTGTCTTTCGTATCTCAAACCGACTGAGAGCATTAATTAGTGCATACTCCGTGAAGGCTAGGATAACGAATGCTAGGCAGGCGAATAACCAAACGTTGAGAGCATTTATATCAGGAATTTTTGGAAACCGTTGTGCAACTATTGAACTTTGTGTAAGAATTGATACTATAGTGAGTAGTCCTAGACTCACTCGTGCTGGTGGAGATGCGTGATCTACAAAAAATGACAACCAACTTACAAAAATAATAAAACAACAAGGTAGATAAATAGAAATAAGAAAATAGGTGCATTTTCTGCCCAGTTTAAACTGCAAATCGAGATGGATAAATTCTCCAGCTGTATTTGGAATCGTTTCCACAAATTGCGTACTAATTTTATATTCCTCCAAAAAAAATTCGTTTATTATGAAATCGGTCCCAAACTGAATACTTTCATTGACTTGCAAATTATTACGCCATTTTAAATTAAGTTGTTCCTTCTGATAACTAAAAGAACTAATGCTTAGATTACAGATTTGATCATCCATGGGAAATGAGTGGAGTTTCATAAAACAAAGATGCTGAACAGTTAATTTTTGAATGAAAACAACATCGCCATTGGGGTATAACCAAATGAGATTATTATGTTCGTTGGTTGAATGGATGTCGGTTTTAATTGCTTTGGGAAAATATAAGTCAGGAATCCACATGTTTTTCTTCTGACCACTTAAGTTTAAAAATTCTGAATTATTTGAGAATCGTAGACGTGGGTCATTCCAAGTTTGTCGCATGAAAAATGTTGTTTTGTAGGCCATATGCACAATTGAAAAATCTTTTACATCTAAAATAGTTAAGTGAACCGTCACATTTAAAGGTTCTGAACGATTATGCTCTGATAGTGGTTGTCGATATGGATAATAGTCTTTAAATAAGTCATCGATATAATTAATAGCTGTTTGACTGTAATGGACAGTTATCAGAAATATAACTATTCGAAGATGAAACATTATAAAAAAATGATTTCATGCAATTTTGAAAAGAATTGTAAATAAAGGGGAAACACTTTGTTGAAATAACTTTCCAAATTAGTAATATCATCAGTTGAAAGTTGTGCTTATATTTTAAGCAAGTTAATTAATGTTTTCATTAATTTACTTGATTGCATTAATGTAAACAAAATTATACTACTTTTTCTTAGTTTGTTCATTAAAAATTCAAACGTATCCATTGAAAATTTTAATTAATTTATTATTTGATACATATTGGTCAATTTATTTATATACATATTTGTATATATAAATATATATTTAAAATTTATGTATTATAATATTAATTTTTTAATAGACATATCTAAAAAATAAAATTACATAAACACTGCTAGAATTATCCAATCAATTTTGTATAATAACAATTAATCTATTTAGTATAATAAAATTACGAATTAATTATTTTAGCTTGCTTTTAATAGAAACAAAAAAAATTATTTTATGCTAGTTATATAATTTTATCAATTTATTATTTTAACTTAAGTAATAGTTATTTACATAGTTACATCATGTACTAATACACAGAATATACAGCTAACTAAAGGAGAACACAGCTAACTAAAGGAGAAACACAGCTAACTAAAGGAGAAACACAGCTAACTCTAGGAGAACACAGCTAACTAAAGGAGAACACAGCTAACTAAAGGAGAAACACAGCTAACTCTAGGAGAAACACAGCTAACTAAAGTAGAAACACAGCTAACTAAAGTAGAAACACAGCTAAATAAAGCAGAAACACAGCTAACTAAAGAAGAACACAGCTAACTAAAGATAAAACACAGCTAACTAAAGTAGAAACATAGCTAACTAAAGGAGCACACCTTTAACTTAAGTAGAAACACAGCTAAAAAGTAAACCACAGCTAAAAAGTAGAAACACAACTAACTATTAAAGTATAAACACAGCTAACTAAAGAGGAAACACAGCTAGCTTAAGGAAAAAGCAGTCGATAATTGAGTATATATAGCAACTAGAATTGTTTAATCTAAGAAGCAAAGGAAAAATTTATTATTTTTTAATAATAGTAACTACCTTTAATTTTAATTAAAAGTTTTTTTTCGAATATACAAAATAAAAATAAAACAAATTATTTCATTGCTACTATATAAACCATTTATATATTTTTTTCTAAATACACATCTTTCCTTAGCGATCAATTTATCAAAAGTGTGCAAAACTTAAATTTATGAAAGTTGAAATTCACGTCCCATATACCATATTAAAAGTTTTATTAATAAATGTTTGATATTCGCCATATGTATATTGTTTAAATTTGTTTTTAATTTTTATATTAATATGTTATAAATATTTTAAATAGTAAAAATAAATTTAAATTGAATATCTAACATATTTTAAGAACGGTTCATTTTAAATTTATTTTAAAGTTTGTGTTTTTATTTTTATAATAAAAATAAACTTAAATTATAATGTTAAAAACATTTGAACTTCCATTACGATGCCCTAATGAAAGAAATTATAGTATGGTGAAATATTCTACACAATTTTAAGATTGCTATATACTGAACTACTTTTTTTAGATAAATCATAGCTAGAGCGATCTGAACATATGTTTATGTCTTCATAGTTATTTAAAAAATATTTCTGCGGCAAATACTTAATATGAGTAAAGTAAAATAAGATAATGTCGAGTTCGAAGTATAATGAACATTTTTCTTCACAGAAAAAACAAATCAAATTATTTTTGAAGTTTTTTAAATTGGAAATTTTTATATTTGCTAAAATATTTAATTTTACTTAAAGTACTTTTTGTGTGGCAGGCCCTACATATAAGGTGCTAGTTAAGCTACTTGTATTCGATTGACTTTTGCTTTTTCGTAAAAATGTTTTATATTATAATTTTAATTATTCTAAATCTAAAATTGTTACTTTGATTGCTGAGAGTAGTACTAATTTCTAAAGATATTTAAGTGATTATTTCGATATTTACATTTGTCCGTAAAATATATATTTCCCATTATGTCGTTTTGCCAAATTTCCTCTATTATGAATTAGTTCTGCCATTGATTTATAATATATCTGTGCATGATAATTGAGTTAGAATATTTAGGCACTTTCTATAGGTTAAAAACTGGAATTATGTTTGATTTATATTTAAGTATACAAAACTATGTTATCAAATAACTTTGCTATTCAAGCGTTTATAATATGATATGACACTGTTATTTTTTATGCTCTGATGATATAAATTCATATGTCTATCAAATATTACCTGATTTGGAATGTACGGCTCAAATATATTTTAATTTCATGCCAGAAGAATAGTTTTTTAGTATATATATATATATATATATATATATATAGGTAGCAGGATAACAGTCAACCCTTTATTAATCACAGAAAAAAGCACGAACTCATTATGTATTTATCTTTGATGCACACTTTTTAGTTTATTGTAAAGTATAACTTATTTAAAATACAAAAAATGTATAATTAAAAAGCATTTAAATAAATTAAAAAGAAATTTTAATACAAAGACACCGTTACATACAAATATAATATATACATATATATAACTAATAGATGGATATATAACATAGATAATAAAGTTAAATAATACATATTATTTAATGTTTCGGGACTGGCATTATGTCGTAAAAGAAGAAAGAAAAAAACAATTATTTGTATAGAAAATATCAAAAAAGTGTGGGAGGTTTGTTTAAAGGAATTTTTGATGGGATGATCTGCGCCGTTTTTATGTTCTAAATTGCTGTTGTTTATTACAAAAAATTAAAATTTATGATATTAACTATTTTAAGATATACATCATATATTTTTCTTTCTATAAATGATTTATATTATAAATGAATATATTCTAGGTTTTAAATTAGGTTTTAGAATTAAATAAATCAATAATATTTTACAAAAAAGTTTTGATTTGTTTCCGAATATTGTTTATTACCGTCAAAGGAGAATTTTTACAAATTTCAAATTTGGTTGGTATCATTTTGTTTTATATACATTCAATTAAATTTTATCAAATTGAAAAAAATATTGATTAAACGTTATTAAGTAAACATAAAATAAAAGAATCGGTTTACGTATATATTTAAATGTATACGTAAAACATTCATTTTGCATAGAAAATATTCATTCAGTTAAAACAAATACGTAGGAAATTCTTAATTTTAACCTCCCAGTAAAATATTAATGGAAATGGAATCATAAATGGTTTTTAAACGGGAACATTATATAAAAAAATATGAATTATAAAATATATAACTAAAATTTTACTAAATACTAGATAATATAATATAATTTAAAATTAAGACCTATAATATTAATTATACTAGACATTAGATAGAAACAGTGAATAGTTTAAATAAATTTTGTGTGTGAAGTACATATCACAGATTCTACCCAACTATTTTATAATTATGTTTTGTTAATTAAAACTGGTTTATACATTTTATCATGTTATACATTATTCTTGTTTTAAAAAGAATACTATATTGTTACAATCTTTAAATATTCCAAGATAAAATTGTGTGGTTGAAATAATTTTTTGAATTACTTACATTAAATTATTCAGTCTTCTAATTAAAATTCTTAAGACTCAAATTGATTGTTACATCTAATAAAAAATTAGTAAAACATTTCGCTCATTAAAAATAAAAAATTATAATCTTATTTAAACAACAGCAGCAGCTCTATTTTTGCGTGTTAAATATTTTCAAAAATATTTTAAATATTAAAATTGATTCTAAAGAAATAATACTATAAACAAAAATATTTGGATATTTACATTTCCAAATTTTATGTTTGATTATAAAAAAAATAAATCAATTAATATTTTCTTAAGTTTATAAATGTATTTTTCCTTTGCAGATTTTCATTAAATAAAAACAAAACAGAAAATATCAAAATTATTTAAAAAATACTAAATAAAAATTATTTGTTGCAATATTTACGCATTGTTTGCAATATATACAGTCTCATATATAGTGTAATAGTAGAAAAAATATACAAAACGAATTTAAGGCCAACTTAATTTAAAAAAAATCTCTTATTGCTTAGATTTAAAATCTGGCGTAATAGATTAACAATCCAATATTCCAAAAAATGTCTAAAGCTTAATAATATAATTTTTATAAATAATGAGATATTGTTCATCTGAACTTGTGGAAATTTGATCTGTATAGGTAAATAAAACTCATAAAATTGCAATGCCAATTCAAATAAAATAGTTTAAAAAGATATCCCTTTCTTTGCAGAAATAATAAATTAAAGATCGATTCAGAATAATTTATCTCTTATAAAGTATATGAAACCTTATTTATAAAAGTAATACAAAAAACTTGACTTTATAAAATAATAGGAGCGAAAACGTTTCTATTACATAAAGTGCACAGATTTACTTTCTATCGATTGTAACAAGTATTGTAATATTGTGTGATTTTCTACAGAAGAAATCAAAAAATCATTCTAAATATAAAAAAATATATTCGCAATTAAATAATTATTGTAAAGTTGTAAGAGGGTGATTCCACTGCATATTTCTTTACTTTACATATATTACTTATTTTTTATCTTTACATTGACTATATAAATAGTTTTCACGGTATGGTAACGAATATTTATAAGCAAGATACACGAAGATAAACATAAAGAAAACTGAGCGATGTTGAGAGTTGTCGCAATTAATTAATAAAAAATAGAAAATTTGAATAAGTTTAATATGTTATTAAAATGAACCGAATAGGAAATACAATTTATTTAATCTCAGATATGATATATAATGATAAATTCAATAAATTAAATAGCACCTAAAAGGAAGGTATTAATTAACCAGCTTGATTAATTAAAAACGCAAATTTCTAAAAAGGTAAAAGCTATAATGTACAAATAGTAAGTAAGATATATACGATTTTTTTGATTGTTACAGAATATGTTTATTGTCTATAGTTTATTTATATCGATTTCTGGTAAATAATAATGGTCTATACTTAAACATAACATATAATACACATCTATATATAATATAATTTATTAATCTGTTTAAAGGAAATATAACTTATGTTAATTTTGGAATTATTACACCAAATAATAAAATGTACTCAAAAGGATGGTGTTTATTAGTGGATAAATGAGTTTTCTCTAAACTGGCGAAGAAATAATGTCTGGAAATTTATTTTAAAAGCAGATCTATTGATTTAAAAGCATTTATATATCTAAAGTAATTTCCTTCACTTATTCATAAGCTTAATTGCTTGGAAAATGTACATAAAGATTTTAGACTAGGTATATATATGATATTTATTCTAAAAAGTCGACAAAATGATCGATTAATAAACGAAATTAATTAATATAGAAATATATCCACGTTTTCTTCAAAACATTTTATTCTTGTTGAATATTATAAATAAACATGTTTTATCAATTGTGAAAAAAATGTTAACTAAGTTTAAAAAGATACTTTATGATTATAATTTGTATACGCTATATAATTTAATTCTTGTTTTTTGATGTATTTATTTAAATTATATACAAGAAAATGTTCCAATTAAGCTCAACATAGTACCATTTTTCTATCAATAAAACTATAAAAAAACTATTTTTTTGCAATTAGAAAAACGAAATTTCAATGAACGATAGGTAGCTCAACATATAGTTATCATTTTTTTTCATTTTTCTCGATTTGAGTATTGTTTTGATAAAATGAGTTTGGTTAAATTCATTTAGTATGTAGAATATAGGATTTCAGTTTTAAAAGATTTTTTAAAACATTCTACAAATATTCGATGAACTTGTGATAGTATATAGTCTTCACAGAAATAGTTCATTGTTTGCAACGCTTTTAAATTATTTGACTGTATTATTTGCGAAAAGGTTTGATGTATGGAAAGAAAACAGAGTGAAACTCAATAGTGTGATTTATTCACATTAAAATTTATAAAAATTGGCTTTCCATATAACGGTTGCCATTTACATAATATATACGAATTGACATATAGAAGGGTTTTCCTAACGTGTATTCGGTATTTTGATTTAATAAATAATATATGAAAAATAGTTGGAATAAACATTGATAATTACATATATCAAAATTAAGTCTGTATATCTATATATACACACATTTTTTAAAAGTGGTTCAATAATAATCTTGAATTTCCATATTGTTTTACACGTCTATTATGACAATTTGAGTCTAAATTTTTAAAACACTTAAGATTTTTTGACTTTTAAAAATAAAATAATGTATTGCATTTATTTAATTATTTGGATTTATTTGTTTGACTTACACAAACGCTGTATTAAAACGTTGAAGTGCAAGCTGTGCGCAGCATGTGTGGACTAACAAAGATTCGATAATAAACAAATAAGATTATTATGACTAGCGAAAATTACATATTTTTATAAATATATTACTGCAAATACTATAAAAAATATTTGTATTACTCGATGCACTTTTCTATATGTAGAAATTAGAGCACTAAATATTAAAGCCAACATTTTATGATCGATTTTATTAATTTTTGCTTTTTACAAATAATATATAGTAATCATTATAACATGAATATTTCAATGTATTTTACTGGTTAACGTATAGTGTCTTTTAACGAATAAAATATAAATTTGTTCTTTATACCTTTTGGGGGTATTTTGCCATTTTAGGGAGGGATTTTATAGGTATACTAAAATTAATAGTATATTGACATTTATATCAAATAGGATATTATATATATATATTACAGTAAAAATTATTGTCCATAATCAATTTTTGAAACAGTTGTCATGGACACATGTCAATAATTTCATTACAAGCGAAGGTGTTAGGGTTAAGGTGAGTGTGTTAGGTCTTAAGACACGAATTATAGGTACTTAAATTTGACACACGAACAACGCAAATTTTCTTCATATGTTAAAAATTATATATTTTTTTCTCTAAAATAAATGATTTGTAAATCTATATACCTACTTTATATTATACACGTACAAATATGTATTCATTTTGGTTAATGTCAATGTTTTGATATATTCTACTTTATGTTGTATTTTTTCAACTATTTGTTAAATATCAAAGAAAAGTTTTAAAAATATGATTAATTTTTCTATCACAATCAATGTAGGGAACAGGAAAAATAAAAAATTACGAACTAATCATAAAATCATGACTATTTAACCTATTGGTTTATAAAAAAAGATAAAAATAATTGACCCGACGATTTAACATAGTTGGTTCGATAGTATATCCTAATTATATTTGTAAATTGTCGAGAATAATTGGTGTTTATCTCAAGTGGATTGGCAAAATCAATCGATTAAACAGGATTTCAGAGCGATAGAAATCTAATAAATATAGAAAGACGACTTAAGAACGCTATAACTGGTTCATTCAACCCAATAAATCTTGGAGCATTCCTCTTAGAGCGATTGTTTTTCAACTTCTGTTAAATATATAGATAGACTCCAGGTTCTCTATAATTTAAATGGGGTGTATAGTCTCCACTCACTATATTTGGGGATCAACATCGGAGCTGTTATCGAAGAAGTTTTGTGCTAGCTTTCTCTATAATATTCTGCTCTGGTTTTCTGATTTGTAACTTTCAAATTTGGGCCAATCTTTAGCGCAGGATTTACTTAGCTGTATTAGGGATCATGGTGTAGTGATTGGCAAGTCATACGCAACCCAGACGCCGTTCCTATATAGTTGGCTAAGCGACAGCAGAATAAGAGGGAGATTGGGAGGGGAAAAAGAGCGAGAGAATAAGAGGAACTAGTAGCGATAGAGGCATTGGGAATGTTGGGCGGGAATAAAAATTATTGAAGACAAAACTCTGCTGTGTAGTCGTCGTGTGCGCAGCAGGTTACCAAACGGTTTTTTCGTCTTATGTGTGTGTTTTTTCTTCTTTTCTTCTTCTAACAAACTGGTCTGCTTAAAGATTGTTTATGGACGATCGAAGAAGAAGGCATTCTTGACATGACATCAATTCTAAAAAGTTGAGATGATATATCTGTCTCAAGAATTATCACTTGAACACGTGTGTTTTAACAAAAGACTGGATTTATAACTTTCCCGATTAGCAGACATGAACATCCCTCACCTGAGTGCTCCCAATAATCGTTGATTGTAGAGGTAGAAGGTATTTCTCCTATAAATAGTAAGTGGATAATTTACACAGTTTACAACATCTTAATGGAAATTAATGACACCATTTACGCAACACAGTAATATCATATGGTCATCACTTCTATTTATTATTAATAAATTACGATTAACAAGGAGGTTGAACAAATCGGTGAAACTTGATATATTTTTTCAGTGAGTTGATAAAATGTTCAACATTTATCTAAATTATTTAAATTTTATATTAAAAGTTGCATTTATCAAAAAATAGCAGTATATTATAATGTATATATACGGTTATATAATATATTATACTGTTATAATTCATCAAATGATACAAAAATAGTATCTATACATTTCAAAAAGAAATGGTCTAAAGTTAATTATCAATATACAAAAAAGAAATTTTTAGATGTTAGGCATTTTATATAAACTGTTTCTTAAATAAGTTTATATTATAATTAATGTGTTTATACTCGATCCATGTTTTGGACATGTGCATAAACACACAACCTGCACATGTCGCATATCGTCATGCTGGCAAGGTCTGTTGACAGATAACTTCTAAGCTACAATATATGCAAAAGAAGTTCAAAGGCAAAACATCTTTAGTAATTAGAAGAATTGCAGGCAAACATCAAAGTGATAACAACAGTTAAAATACACCTTAATCTTTGTTAATTGTAAATGTTCGGTATATCAACATCGAATTATGAAAGCGATTATAAAAATATTTAAAACTATTTGTAATATTACTAAATCCAATGCATTATATCAATTAAAAGCAAACTAATGTAAATACTATATTTCACTGAATATATATATGAATAATATAATCACATTTTGTATTTTTTCAATTATTATACTCAAATGAACATTTTTATATGAATTGTGATTTCAACATCGTATATTTATAAATTCTCAAAAATAAAAATAATTCATAATTTAAAGTGTGTTACCAAAAAAATAACTGAAATAACAGAAATTCAATACAAGAGAAAACATTTTTATTTAAATTTTATCAAAAAATATATAAATTTTGATATATAAAATGAAATATTACATAAACCAATAATTAGGCTCATTGATATTTATCAAAAAGTACAACTTTATTATGAAAACAAACATTCTTCCATAGCTGCGTCAAAAATCATTTTTCAAGATGTATTATTTTAAGTTTGTCTCTCTCTATGGCGTAAATATTTCAAACATTTGTCCTTTCCTCATTTTCTTTAACATTTTTGAATGTATCTGATATAGATAAGTATAATTACCAAATTTTTATTTGTTTCATGTATTTTAGCATTGTGTATCATGCAATGTTACTATGGCGATAAACAGACGACACATTTTCCTTTGCTTCAGTTTGCATATTAAATAAAGATGTTTTAGAACACCAAATATACATAAAATATTAAACCATTCTATAAAAGTATCTAAAATTTAATTTTAACTATATCATATAATTTAGCCAAGAATTCTTATAATATTACATTACTTTATATACAATTTACGAATATATATATATTAATTTCTAGCCAAGAAAATAATTTATTTGTTTGATTAAATTATAATTTATTAAATAAAAGCTAAATAGATACATATATATATATATATATCGGATCTATATTAAAAATAATGTCAAATATGAAGGCATTTTAGAAAAAAACTTTCATTAAATTAATACACATAACTAAAATTAATTCTTAATTTAATAAAAAATTGAGTGTAGGATTTCTTTGCAATCTTAATGAATTTAATGAAAACTTGTGTACGATATATCTGCAAAATATGAAATAACTTGTAAATAATCGATATGCAAGTTTAAAGTTTTGCATTCATTGCAGGAGCGAATTTATTTTGCGTTGAAACATAAAACATACATTTATAACTTGAATAAAATAATAATTTCTTAAGTTTTGTTAATGGATTTTTAAAAAAATAACTAAAAATATGTTAAAATAGTAAATATTTATAAAAACTGACTTCATTTGATTTACTATTTTGAAGAATTTAATACAATAAACGTTACGTAAAAGTTAAATTAAGTGGTGAATATTCCTAGAAAACGTAACTTAAAGAATTGTTTAAGTCAACTGAAAATTTCACGATACAATAATTTTTCATAATTTAAATGTTTACACTTTTATTTTTAAAATTGTGAAATCGGTTGAATCCATAATTGGACAGTTAATATCTCGGGAAAATTTCTTCATCACATCACTAAATAGATGCACAGCCCTTCAAGACAATATAATATGTAAATGAGTTCAATTTGCCCTGAACTATTGATTTTATCTGCCGATAGAGCTTAATGAAGTAATAAATCGTTGAGAATAGGTTAGCTACCAAATTTATATATTATATATGTATACAGTATATAATGTATACAGATGAATAATCTTCCATGAACCGACTACACGAATAGAATTGACTATAAAGAGGAACACACGTTCTTGTAATAACAAGTTCTGAATATATTATAATAATACTAACTGGGGACGAAATTTTGCTATAGCCGTTGGTGTGTAAACAAACATCATGAAAAAAGCAAGACAATTTATAAAATAAAGAACTGAAGAATAATCTGTATAGACTTATTTTATAAAATGAATATATCTGTGCAATTAGTTCACATGAAGTCAAGCAATTTAAATAATTATGGAATGTTTTTTCGACTGATACACGTATAATATTAAATAGTGGTTTTTTATAATTGTTACAGTAGAAGTTATTATAATAAAATCCTATTTATTAGATTATACTAAATATTGAATTTGTTTTAAATAATATAATTATAAATAAAACAATTTTATGTATATTTCAGACAATTCAATTAACAATATTGTTTGAAAATCAATGAACATAATCCCTGTGACAATTTCATGCCATTTTACTAATTACAGTTTGAAAAATCCCTTCAAAATGTAATATTGCCAAAAAACGTTTAAAAAAATAATTTCTTTAAATTTTTAGTGGTTATAATAACAACTTTAGGGATGTATATGTAGTGTAAATAAGTCTAATAAATTTATTATAATCAATTAATATTTTTTCTGATTTTTCCGAAGTTTTTTAACAGTTAAATATATTATGTTTAGATAATTTTTTCAACTATATATAATAAAAGATTAAGGATTAACGATTGATAGTATTGTTTTGTCAATGTCTTTTTGTGCTAAATTTGGTACATATTTAATAAAAAATAACATTTAATTATTTACAAAAATTATTTACAACATTTTTTAAAAGTTGGTTGTGATGCAACTCGTATATGGGATCTTCTAGCGATTATATCCCGAGAACAACAACAACTATATATAAATTAATTATATTCTATTAATATTTAGAATTCTGTTGAAAATATACCCGCAGCGTACTTATATAAGCTTCACACAGTTACAGTTGTTATCTTGCAAATATATATAATTCTGTTGGATACTTTAATATATGCCACATAATTGGATTAACTTTCCTTAATGTTCCATTGTTACATACAATTATGTAATATCTATAAATTCTGAATAAACACCCTGTATATTAACAGACAATGAGAGGCGACCTGAAATTATATTACTGTAAACATGTTATTATTGCTTGGAAGCACCGGCTGCCAATCGTATTGATTTTTTGTATTGTTCAACTTTACAAAATATGTAATAATACAATATAGAGTAAAATATTTATAATGTTATATCACTGTCTTCGAAGGTTGGGTGTCAGCAATTTTTTGACGGGAATAATTGCCAAATTTTTGAAGAAATATCCTTATTAGTATGTGACAAATAGCAAATAATAAAAATAAAATGTCGATAAAATATTAAATGAGTAAATTAAATATTTTTATAACTTGTATTTTGTATTATTGAGGTATAAAAAAAAATAACTGTAACATAAATTAATTGTTTTTTAAAAAAATAATCAGGATTTGAATAACTAATATACTAGTAAATTGAGAATGCAAGTTAATTTGAATTGTAAAAATATATATAGGTATATATCTGATTTAATTGTTTTTATATATTTCTAATAAAATTAAGTTTAATATTTGCGAGTAAGACTGCAATCCAAAAAACGCTAACATTTCTAACTCAAAAATTGTTATTGTAAAAATTTAAATTTATTAAACACGTTTTTGCTATTCAATTACACTCAATTATTGCGATCTTATTTTTCACCTTCTGTTCAGTTAATCAAATTCAAAAAGAAATACAATGGAATTACGTATAATTTAATAAAATGAGAGTCACAGTTTGCTTATCTATTTTCTAAGTGTTTTATAAATAAATTATCTGACTTCTAAGCTGCTTCAATATATAAAGGGTATTATAAAATTTACTAATATGTACGTTGGATTAATATTATTTCACCTAATGATTCACTAAGCACGGTGATTGTAAATTTTACTATCATTAATTAAGTATATATTGTTTATGGAGTAAAATTAAAGGTATTTTGCGATTGACGATCATACCAGTTAACTATAAACGTCACTTCATTTAATGTGAAAATAACGCGATCAAGCTGGTTAAATTAACTCAAGTTACAATCAAAAATGAACCAGAGAAGTTGAAATCTATCACAAAACTTATCTTCGATCAAATCCTCTAATAAGCGGCTCGTCATTTATTTCTCGCTTTAAGTCCATCTCAATTCCAACTTTGTCCTTAGTTATATTTCGATCACAAATGGTATATGCTAATACTAATTTTTTGAATTCTAACAATTTCTTCAAATAATAACTTGACAAACGACAAAAGTTATCGTGAAATTATATTTGTTTTGATTCATTAATTGGAGTCGCCCTATAATGAATGAATGCATAATATACTATTAAACTATACTATTTCATATCCATTAAAGAAAAGAAATATCGAACGTCAAAGCTGTGTGAATTTATTTAACAAAATCAAAGTTCACTTTAACTTTGAATGATATTAGAAACTAATTTATAATTACTACATCTATGAATTATAGACATCTAATATATCATAATAAATTTAAACAATCAATTTTTCTTTTTTATCTCTTAAAAATTATATTTCTACAATTAGCGTATTTAAATAATATATATATATATATATAACATCATATCGGTGAAATTGTTATCCAGTTATTAGAATACCACTCAAACATGACAGGCGATATCCATAAGCAAAAACGATTTTTTTTTAATTTCAGCTTATATCTGATGCCATCTGTTTCATTTAACTCCGTTTCCATTTCTTTTACAATCGATATCACAGCAGTTATTAAAACTCATGCAGGCAAAAATTCTGCAAAGAATTGTTTCTCCATATTCATAAAACAAACATCAAAAGCGGTAATACTTGCTTCAAAAAACAACTAAATCATATTTAGGCCTTTCAAAAAAAAGATATATATATATATTCAATACAAATTATTTAGGGCCACGTCATGGATACATATTAATCAAAGTCAGTTTAGATGTTATGAATTATTATTGATGAGTATGATTTATTATAACGAAATAATTCTAAATCGTAAGAAGTAATGATTATAACATTATTAATTGAATTAATTTATTATTCAAAATACAACCATTTCAGTAATATTTATCATGATTTCGAAGAAATAGGGATTTTTCGCTTTAAAGTTCTAAAGTTATTTAGTACATTTAATATAAATAAATGATACGTCGTTAAAAGCAAGTTGTGGACCAATAATATAATATAACTTACAAACTACAGCCAATAGTGCAATCATAGTGTTAGTTTTATAGTTTATATAGTGTTATATAGTTTTAGACACAATTTAGGCACACACATCCATTCTAATATTATGCATTATACTTTTATGCATTTGTCGATTCTTAAAAAAATATAAATTATAAATGTTATTGAAGTTGAACAATTAATGCAAATCTGTATAAATTTAAAATATGTATGATTAGAAAACCTTTTAATCCAGAAGATAAGTTTTGTTTGCTAAAAGGATATTTGTACCGCACAATCATTTATTCTACCAATGCAATCGCTCATATTATACTAAGATATATAATAAGAAAAAATACCTTTGAGACAAATGTTTTATTTTTAAGCAACAAAACTTCAACAAAATTACAAAACTAAATTTAATAACTATAGAAACAAAAATTTATTATATCTATTCAGTCTTGTATTTACAAAGAATTTGATTATTTTTTTCAAGCGTTATTTTTTCGCCTTGACATATTTTTCGATTATTTATATGAAAGACTCCTTCTTGTCCCTTCACTTTAATACCATGGTGATTTATTTTGAACTTATCTCTATACTGTCGCCACGATATTGACCATAATTCAGAAATAATCCTCGCCTGTCCAAAAAGTAATAGAAGACCTATATGTTTTTGAATTATATGCTTAATTTAAAGTATATAATCATAGTAACCATTTTTGTCAGTCTGTACTTGTGTAAATTATATATGTTAATCATGTTCCTTAAATCTCTTTATGTTTCGATAGATTTGTATGTTGAACTGATTTTTTGGGCAACATAAATACATATTATTGGAGAGTAAGTTTTTTAAATTTAATAAATACAAATTAAAATAAAATGTTTGATAATATTTTTGATACTTGCAAAAAAAAAAGTGGAAAATTTTGAAAATAAAATAGCAAATTTGCAAATTTGCTAATATGTTCTTCTATTCACAATGAAGTCTTATATTTGAGTCAATTGTAGTATTTCATTTATCAAAATTTTGCACATTTTCAATAAACACTTTTAATAATCGTAAAATAAGATTTCTTTGGAAGACAATTTATCGAGGTAATATATTGATTAACATATAAAACCTTTATATAGATACTAAAATATATCACTTCATTTTTTACGAACAGAGAAGAGAAGAGTGTCTATAATCCTTAGATATTGTATATAAACAAAAATACTTAAGCAATGATAGTATATCTATGTATAATCACTTTAAAAGAAAACAAATCGATAACAATTAAATAAATAAATTTGGTATGATTCATACATGTACTCTACAAATACAAACTCTATGTTTTTCATTTTTAAAATTAAATGAGTTACCTACTTGTTTAGTCAAGATGCAAAAAGCACAAGACAAAAAGTTCTTGGGTGATTGTAAACTTTGTATATTAAAAAAGTTCTAATGTCTAATTAATTAGAACCAAATGACGTTTGATATGTGGCTACGTATATAAAATTTTGTTACAAACTATAATAAATTTAACACGTTTTAAACAATTTGATATACTCTCTTAAAATGAGGTTATATCAGGAAATTAAATGTTAAAATAAATCCATTTAACAATTTAATGCGAGATAAACTGATTGGTTTACCTCTTCATCAGACGTAATTCTGGATAATTAACTAATTAATATTTAATAATACGGATATTCTATTATATTTTAGGCTTATATATAAGTCTTTCTATAAATTATTCTAAAATTTAAAAAAATTAAATGTCAATATTTTTAGTGAAAAATAATTTTTATTAATCGAAAACAATTAAAATTGAACGAAAAATATTTTGAATAAATATAGTTAATCAATTATTTGTTTAAAAGGTTGAAAATCATTTATTCGTTCCATTGAGAAGCAATTTAGCAATTTATTATTTTATAATTAAGACGTTTAGACATTTGATGCATTAAGTTTAGTGTATTAAATTTGAAATTATTGTCATCAACTATCAAAACCCTTCAATAATTTTAATAAGGTTTTATCTAATTTATTTGAGAGAACTATTTCTAAATTTCAGTTTATATGAGATATTTAATATATGAGTTAAAAATTATTTTGCCTCCAATTCAGATATGACGTCATGATGTCTTAAAACCGTATCACTCAGTTAAAAAACAAATCAAATTGGTTAGCCACTTCCTGTGATGACCGACCATATATATGGATATTCAAATTGCTATAACATCAGCGTGGCTTATTTAATTTCAGTCAAATATCATTATTATTTCTCTGATGAAGCAAACTAGAGAGGGGGAGAGTATGAGAGACAATGCTTGTGAAACTGAAAATATTTTTCACCAACAATATAATTATTCAAAAGTTGGTATTATTCCGTGTTATTTAAATATATTGGATGTGCTATATAGGTATTATATTCATATTATTTTAGTAAATGATAGTTAGTTTCTAAATTCACTGTCGAATTAAATTAAATATATGAAACTTTTATAATTTAAGTCCAAAATACTGAGCACTTTCAAAATATACTCAGTTCCATTTACTTAAAAATACAAAACATTTTATCTTTTCAAACAGAAATTTAAAAATCTGTTTTAATGTTATTTCTAAGAAATAATACAATACAAATAAAAAAAAAACATTATTCTGACATGTTCCCTATTCTTATGCGTAAATCATTTATTGCTAATTATATTGCTATTTATTAAATTGCATTTAAATTGCAATTTAAAATCATTAGCGTAAAATCAGTAGCGTAAATCATTTATTGCTAATTATATTGCTATTTATTCAATTGCAATTAAATTGCATTTATTGCTATTTATAATCATTTATTGTGTAAATAAATTTTAAAAAATCGTAAGCCACATTATACAAAATATTTTTCTTTTATGTTTAAAATATATAAAGTGTGTTAGCTCATACCACAAAATAAATGATATATCCATAAATTATGTTTTTTTTACTATTAAACTGTTAAACTGTTACTGTTCCACTATTAAAAAAACTATTTTCTGATTTGTGCTAACTATACGTATAGGTAGGTATTAATATGATTTTAAAAAACGTAGATAGAACAGTTTTGTAAGAGCTAACACAATTTATGGTATATCAATTCTTTTGTGGTATGAGGTATTTTTGCCATTTTGGGGAATAATAATATTTTTTATTAACTATTAACAGTAGTGTTCTATTAGTGTCTTCGAAATAAACAACCGATATAGTATCTAGTCACATTTTCAGTCTGTCTTCCCCTATCCCGAATATCATTCCAAACTGTCGTAACTAGAAAATCGATCGATTTTTATGACAATGAACAGTAAACTGGCATACATGTTCTTATAACTGTGCACTTCGGACCGTTATATATTTTCTCTCTAAATCCATAAATAATTCACCATGAATAGAAATGTAGAAATTGCTTTAAATTTTATAATACTTAAACTGATAAATCAAATTAATGGTAAAAGAAACAAATTTAAAAATTTCACAATCCATGTAACTCATTCCTTTTTATGTAGACCTTGAATTTGAAGTTTATTAAGGGTATAGTTTTCAATTAGTAGGTTTGTAATGTTAAAAACAAAGTCAGCCTATTTCTAATGTATATTGAAAAAAATTATCAAAATCGGGTGAAGTTTAGGGGTCGTTTTGGGTCTGAAGAAGAAGAACCAGTAAAAGAATAATAAGAAGAATTACGAAAAATGGCGATTTTTGACAGTCTATAACTAAATATCTATAAAAGATATCAACGTGAAATTTGGAATACTCATAGAGTTGGGACGGCGCTATCCAACGCATATAAAATTATGTCAACTCCTCTTACATTTTTTTATGATGAAAAAATGCCTAGTTTGTGCTTATCCTATAATATCTACAGTGCGTATAGGTTCTCAAGTCTTAAAAATTGAGCTAACAACCTACTACCGTAGGTTTAAATGTAGAAATATTTTAATTTTGTTAAAATAAACAGTTAAGATAAAATTGGAGCAAACATATTTCTTATTTACATGCATCAAAAACAAAGAAATTTGGAAAATTTCATAGTGCTGTAAGTAAATTATGCATGTTCATAAACTGTGTATATAAATATTTAACGATATATGCTAACACAATCTTTATAATTGATAAGTCTTAACAGTAATATTTAAAATTACGATCAGAAAATAAATGTTAAACACCTTGTCTAATCACAATATTTAATTGGAAACTTATAGTATAAACTATAAAAGAAGAAAAATTTTAACGTATCTGAAATATTAATGATTTGTTATCGATTTTTATAAACATTTATGATATATATACTTATTCTTCATCTATTTAAATTAAAATAGATGAAGAATTAATCTGTTCTGTAATCTGGTTATAATCTGTAATGAATCAATTTATTGAAATATAAAGCAACATATTTCAAAACACATTGTGGGAAGGAGAAGAAGTTGGGAGGAAGAAACAGTGGTGTGCAAGTTTGGAGTGCGAGTGGGAGAAAGGAATATCCCAGGAGAAAAATTGGTCGACTTTTCATTTTAACATCATTTAATCATAGCCAAAACGATTTTTCTGAAAGAGGAGACCTACTGGCTCACATTCTGGAGCGGGGGAACGAAAGTCCGATTGACCTTTTACTAGTAAAGTCTGATCATCTGAAATATCTTTATGATTGTAAATCTCTACCAGGGGAAGTTTTGACGAATCTACATAAACTGGTGTTAAAAAAATAAGGATCAGAAGTCTCGACCCAGAAAACGCATTCAGATAAAGAAATGGTTATTACGATGGTGGAGGTTCAGAAAAGTAACCGACAGGCTTTGAAAGAATAGATAGAACAAGTGATCACAAAGTTACTATGTGATAGCAGACAAGCGAAAGGGGAATGGAAGGTTTTTTAAAAGACGTTGGTTACGAAAGCAGAAAAAACATGCAGAAGAACCAGTGGAAAAATAAGAAGACCAAGAGAGAATGAAATGAATGCTTATGGAATGAGAAAGTCCAAAAAGATCATTAAATGCAGATGAAGAAAGCTAGACAATACCTGGACCAGCAGAGGAAAACAACATTTAAAAGGGCCAACAAAGAAGCAAAAAAATAAGTGTCACAAATAGTGACTATAGGAAGAGGAATCTAAGATATCATCTTCGCTTTGAAACAACGAATAGAAAAAATCCTTGCATATGGAGGAGAAATGAGAATCGGTTTTGTAGATCTTATGAAAGAGGGTGACACAGTACCAAGACAACTTGTGTTCTCAGTTCTGACGTAGTTTCAGGTTAATGAAGCAGATATACAAGTGATCGAAAGTATTTACGAGGGAGCAAATTTCAGGGTGTGGAAACCTGTCACGTATAACAGACAAAGAGCACTTGAAATATCTTGCATCTGAATTGGAACGGTGAATATAAAAGTGGCTGGAAATGCTTGCAGGAGAAAGATCGCCCCATCAATTAAGTATGATAGAAAAATCAAGAAACTGTGAAGGCAAATATTTACTATATATAAACGACCTGTAGTCTAACTTACGGTCTAGAGACGAATCTGAATCTGAAGGCGTAGGTTAAGCGGAAAATGTTTTTTAAAGTTCAATGACCTTGATGTTGTTTCCATACAGTCATTAATTATAATTAATTATAATCGAGCGAATTGCTCCTTAAATTAATATTATGCCAACGCCCCAAAATTTTGTTTTACTGGCCTGATTAATTAATATTACCATCATGGTAGGTACTCCTTATTTAGTTTCCAAACATTTGTATTGATTGTGTGAAATATTTATAATATATATCAAAGTTAATAATTCTTTATTTATTATACAGAGTTTGTTGGCATTATAAAGACTGTCGTCATATGTTTTCTTAATAAATAACACGTACAGTTATTGGAAATTACACTAATCAATACACTAATCAATAATATTTTTAAAAATGTGCTGAATTCATTCCTGGACACTCATTAGAATATCTTTATTTCGTAGCTTTTAAATGAGTATATAGGCAAATAGGATCTCGTATTTGTTCCTCATACAACCGCGCTTTCACAAATCAGCCAGTTGGGATTTTTTATCATATTTTGTTTTTGACTTTACCAGGAACATGAAATGTAACTCCATCGTTAAACAAAAATGTTCAAAAGAAATTGGGGTTGTCATTTATTTGATCTGGGTCATCAACATTTAATTAATGTTTACGTTGAAGTGTATCGTGATTTTTGAAAAACTATACTCAAGCGATGTACTTATTAAGGATTTGTTTGGTCTAACTTCAACTTTTGTCAGTATCATGATTTTTTGTGTTTAGAGCGGCAGCCCAGGCACATGTTGTGCAAAGAAAAAAGTACAAAGCGCGACCTCATATTATATCAGATTATAACTTCAAATCCCTCAAAATGAACGTCTGCCGTTTCCTAGAGGGTATGTGTAGGTACCAGATTGGTGCTAGGTAAACCAATATAGTGTCTCTAGATTCAACATTGGATGAACAGAGTGAAATTGCAATAAAAAGTTCCATTAGTATCCTCTAAACATGAAATAAGGAATGACAGACATTTTAGACGGTATAGTGCATCAGACAAACACGCAGACGTAGTGGTCATAGGGCATAGTTGCAACATTAGGAGTACATAATGAGAATACTATTAAAAGTTGCGTTTATGTCTCCTAAGCATGAAATGGGCACTGACAGATATTTAAAAGGGTATTGGGCTCCAGACAGACACCCCAAATACTAACATTACCCTATGTGAGTCCTAGATTCAACATTGGATGAACACAGTGAAATTGCACTAAAAAGTTCCCCTGAACATGAAATGAGGACATTTGGAGTAGAGTATGAAACTACTCTAAAAAGTTGCGTATATATCTCCTAAGCACGAAATGAGCAATGTTAAATATTTAAAAGGGTATTGGGCTCCAGACAGACACCCCAAATACCAAATAGCCTAACTTGAACTGTAGCCTATAAATTTTTACAACCAGTCTCACGTTGTAAAGTGCAAAACTTTGCATCAGAAAATAAAAAATTCTAAAAACTAAAGTTTTTTGTCTTACAGGAGATGCGGGGATTTGAGATGTTTTTGGAAGAGTTCTCATCTTGGCTTCAGAAGCATCCAACACATTTGATTTGAAACACGTTCGGTCTTTTCCAATTACAGAACTTCCTCTAAGTTTGTCACACTGCGATGGATCTCCACCATTGAAAACCTTGGAATCACTCCAAAAAGACATTATGACAACCACACATATGCCAACTATTAATAGCACTGTCAAAGATGGTGGCCTCCTGTTGCACAGGGTGTTACCGTAATTTAAGTTCAATTAAAGATAGTGAACGTCGACTTCGAGGAGCTGAATATAGAATTTTTGTCATCAGTGGACCCGAGCAAAGATCTTAACAAAATGGTATTTAACTGCTCAAAAATAGTAGATCAAAGACGAGTTTGCAAAATTAGGTTTAACAGAATGACAAAAACCAGAATATGGAATAATAATTTGAAGAAAAATAATTGTGGCTTCACATGGCGGTCAATGTGTCAGACTAGTATAATTAACAACATTTGTAACAGAGCTGCAAGGTGAGAATGAAGAAGCGGACACTGATCGCTTTTCATGTTGCATTTTTATCTGGTAACATAGTAGTTATTTTACTGACATTCTTACTATTTTACTTGGTCTGCTATGTAGGTCATCTCTTGAAGTAAATGTAATGAAACGAGTTATCATGGATTGCAAAACTACCAACAACCGTAGATTTCTTGATGTATCTGGTTTGGCAACTGTTTTAGAGGTTAAGAAAGCAGAACAAACGGCAGCTCTTCCAGGATTACATTCATTCACTGGTTGTGATTTTACGGCGGACTTTTATAAAAAAGAAAAGTTAAACCGTATGAGCTTCTTGAAAATGATATTACAGGTCTCTTCGTAGATACTTTGTAAAATTTGTAGTTACACAATCAGTTCCGAGATGTTGCGAAATTGAGTGAAATTGTTTGCTAAATTTGGTATTTGGGGTGTCTGACTGGACCCCAATACCCTTTTAAATGTCTGTCATTGCCCATTTCGTGATTAGGAGATATATACGCAACTTTTAGGAGTAGTTTCATTTTGTACTCTCAATGTTGCAACTATGCCCCCTATGACCACTATGTCTGCGTGTTTGTCTGAGGCACTATACCGTCTAAAATGTCTGTCATTCCTCATTTCATGTTTAGGGAATACTAATGGAACTTTTTAGTACAATTTCACTCTGTTCTTCCAATTTTGAATCTAGAGACACTATTATAGTGTCTCTAGATTCACATAGGGGTACCTAGCACCTACACATACTATCTAGGTAACGGCAGACGTCCATTTTGAGTGATTTGAAGTTATAATCTGATATAATATGAGGTCGCGCTTTGTACTTCTTTTGTTGCACAACAAGTGCCTGGGTTGCTTGTCTAGTTGTCACAATTATAGCAGGAGTACCAAATCTAGCTGAGTCCAATACACATTCGGTTCTTTAAATTTACGTATCAGCTTTTAAATTGTTGATATTTGCTAACGATTTTTGTCAGAATTATGTGCATTAAATAAATGTTACTTCCATTTGTGTTCTACAAACCAATTCTACCAGATAACAAATTATGTTCTACCCTTTCGTCTTTTGACAAAATATAGAACTTAATGAACGCATAGTAAAATAAATAAAATATTTCCAATCTATTACTAATATATAGTATTTTATAACTATCATGGAAGTAGGTTAGACTAACCGTTTTAAAATTGATGAAAATTATTTCTGACTTTTTGGACTCGTTGTATAAGTTGGTCTAGTTGTATTTCCATGGTAAAATTGTTACAGATACAGCTATAAATGTATAATTACAGATAATTCGGTTGACTCGTATGTGCATAATATGTTATTAAATGTTTCCACGTACAATAATTGACAGAGGCGATATCTTTTAAAATCGTTTCCAAAATTTTTAAATTTCCATTTCAAAGGTTTTAGTTTTGTATAGCTCAATTATATTGCATTTACAAGTTGGAAAATTATGATACAAATGAAGTTTTTAAAAAAAATTATATCGAATTTCACTATATAGTATTGGACTTGTTAAAGGTATCCATAAAACTTAAAATTTTATATATTCAATTAAAATTTTTTTTAATTAAAGTATTTCAATAATAAACAAAATGTATAATTTGTAAAATAAAACAATTGTATACATATAGTATTGAATTTATAGTTTTTTATATTGTAAATCGTAATCAAACAAAGTTGTTTTTTAAAAAAAACTTTTAACAAAAAATAGTTACACTAATTTTATATCGATCTCACTTTCATTTCACAAAAATTCATTTCCGACGACATCATTCAGATAGTCGAATTCCAGAAAACGAGTAAATTCGCTTATTTTGTATAGAATCAATATCTTGTTTAACCTTTTTCTGTTTTTGTATTTAAAGTAAATGCCGAAAAGTTCAAGCTTTTTGTGGAAGTTTCTTTTGTAGACTTCCCAGACACTTTAGATTTATAGGCTTCATTTTTGATAGAAATGAATTTTTAATTTGCAATTGCTTCTATTGCTTCCTTTTTTATGTATAGGATAATGTAATTAAACTTCAACATATTGATTTATGTTTAAGTTTAATAACCCTATTTTTGAATTTTATTACATTTTGGAAATTTATTGTATCCTTTTTCATTACATATAGAATTCTAAAGATTATAAAATAATCAATACTTATCAATGGATTTTGATAAAAATACACATTGAAGCAATAACGGAGTTTTTGTGCATTCTGTGAAAATAATCAATAACATAATTTTTATTTATTTACTTCATGACTGAATAAATTTAGTTTTAAAACTTAAAAACAAAATTTAAATAGGTTTACATATTTTTTCTCGTTTTTCAAAAAAAAATTGTGAGTTTGAGATACGTTGAAAAAATTATCCAATTTATTAAAATTAATATAAAATGTATAATAATTATATATTGTAAATACTTTAAAATAAGTAGGTATACCTTTATCCCTATTTCAGACGGCTACCTTTGCTTTATCATTTATCAAACTATTGAATTTTAATATAAAATAAGAAAAGATTTACTGCTTTTAAGTAATCCGGGTTATTAAAATTTTTCCTGGTTATCGAGAAAAACTTTATACTCTTCCAATGTAGTAATACAAAAAAGATTTCATAATTTTCTTTGACTAACCTCTTAATGATTTAAGAGTTGCACAAAGCGTCCCCTTTCCCCAAAAATCATTTCTTTTTTAAATGACGGAGAGGTTGGACGGTTTGCGAGGCAAAGTGAAACCGCGCCTTCAAAGTACCGCGTGTTTGCCTGTGTTACATATAATATGGTTTAGGAAAAGGGGGTGGTTAAGATTTGTTTTGTACAAAATAACTGAAATGTCGCCGACAGCTGGATCTGAATTGTTGGAATTTTGGGCCATATTTATAGTCCAATTTTTTAATTATTTCAAACTGTAAGAAATATATTTTGATCTAACTTATGCTGACGTCTGACAAAACACAGTTTTTACACGTATTTTACCAAATTAATCATACATCTTTATCAAACTCTTTACTCCCAATTGCTATAGCAACCAGTTATTGACTTGTCATTTAATTAGTGTTATACCAGAGTTAATATCAAATAGTTACTTGTGCGTGATACAAAGAGTGTATAGTCTTTATATTTTATCTGATTTATGTAGCTGTATAGTTAAATAAATAGAATATAAATGGGAGGTTATTCTTTTATCTATTTCATAAATCACAAGCGGCTATAAACATTGTTCTGTTTATCTGAAAACATTGTAATAGTTCAAGCATATTTTATAATAATTTGAAATAATTTATTTTTAAATTTTATATTTTATAATATTATTAAATGTACAATATTGTATAGTTAACAAACTTTTCCCAAGCACTCCTTACCGATAATGTCTATGTGTTACAATAAAGTATCAACCATCTTTTTATAAATTGTTTCAATTCAATAGCTATAATTTAGTTTATCTTGCTGAGTTGGTTGAATTATTTAGCAAAAGTTTTCACCTCCACTTCAGCAATGCATCGATTACTGATATTAAATCAATTCTGAGATAGGAGATTTTATATCCTTCTAAAATATATTTAAGCAATACCCTTTTGTTTCAATTCAATAAAATTTTGAGTCTTGGTTAAAAGGTCAATCATGTATTTAAGAAACGACTCTAGAGACATTACAAAACATACATTTCTATATATAAGAAAGATTATATGTTCATTTCTTCTGAGATTAACGAATTTTGACAAGTAATCGTTGAAAATATTAGAACGTACAAGGTAAACTAGGTAAATATCTAACTAAGTAAACTTATTTTCAAATTTGTATAGACTATTTATTTACCCTAACTAGTTATACTGCCATACTTTAATTTTTTAGAGAATAAATATTATGTAAAACATTATGTAAAACTTTTATGTAAACCATTCTAAAATATAATATTGTTTTGAAAGTTCAATTTCTAACATAAACTAATATATTTACTTAGAGCAATGGTTACATTACAAACGTATGTTATATGTGCAATGTTTTAGCTTCAAAGTTTGAAAATTTATTTCGGATTGAACCGTTTGTAAATTTCTATTTTAAGGACAGTTGAACTGACCAGCCTCATTAAATTGTTGATTTGCATGATTATTTGGCCTTAATCAGAGATCTCACGATACATGCCTTAACTCTAATTGGAAAATATTTGCAGTTGTGACAATAGGGAATTGAGAAATTCCTTATTTTACTGACAACAACCGGAAAATTTATAAAGACTAAGTTTAGATTAAATTATAATCGTCACACATATTAACTATTTCATAAGACATCTAAATATATGGTGGTAATTCGAGATTACTGCAATCGATTAATATAAAAATCTTTATTGCGCTAGTTAATAGATAATTTTCTTAATTGAAAAGGAATCATTTGCTATTTGAAATTTTTAAAATAGGAATATTTAAGCTATAGGATGTATGTATACTCCACAATATAGAAAATGTAAGAAATATGCACTAAAACAAAATTTAAATGAAACAATAAAATTTACAAATGAATTCAAATCTAACTAAAAGTTTATAATTAAATGATTGAATACTAAATAAATTTTTTTTATTTTGAGTATAGTATAGTATAGTTTAATTTAATTTAATTTAATTATTGTTATATTTTTTAAATATTTGTTTTGATAATATTCGCCACATTATTTTATTATTCTTCGCTTAATTCAAACAGTATTCTATTGTTATAAAATATTTATAAAAAATTGCCCAACATATTTATGATTTAAGACGAATCTAACTTGATATTCTATCCAACAATTCTATCCTATAGAAGATTCCAATTTAAATAAACACATTTGTATTTTTGCAAATAATTTTTGATACTGAAATTCAGAATAATAAAAACAAAAATTAAATTTTATAGATATATAGATATATATAATAATACAAGTGATAAATAGGAAATATCAATTGAAATAGACACTAGTGCAAATTTTAGGATACATTTTATGACTAAAAAACTAATTTTAACATTAAAAACTTTTTGGTAAACTTTTTGATTTTTTAACTTTCAGAAAAAATTTACAATTCAATTATTTATACATTTTGATTTACCTACATACCAAATTGTAAGGCTTTTTCTAATCAGGTGGGCGAATTACAAGGGGCGGGCTGATTCAACCCCCCACCCCCGCCCGGTTTCTGAATGCGTAAAATAGTCCAAGTAAATAATGGTTATAATAACTTAAATATTAAATTACTAATTTAATAGGAATTCTTTTTTCACATTTTGCAGTAATAACAATTTTAGAGTATTGGGTTTGAATTAAACCGTAGAATTAGCATCAATTACAAACTAATTGAACAATTAATTTAAGAAATTGCATGACAAATTATATTCTACTTAAAAATATTTATAATTTTTAATAATTAAGACTGAATATGATTATATACATTAATTTCGTAATTACATACACATAATCTGTTGATATAAATTTTCATACTGGAATGAAAAATAACTACATTATATGTCACAAGAAGGAATTATATAACAAATTTTAAAAACTATTTTTAAAAAGGTACGGAATTTCTAGCTAAACATATATTATGCTGTATATTTCTTTCTTTCATTACATTTTATCAAAATTATTTATTATACCACAACTTCATTTGTACGTAATATTTCTTGAAGAGAGAAGAAAGAATATTTTAACAGTTAAGACAAAATATAATAAAAATTAAAAGGAATCATAAATTGTCCTTGTTTGATTGCGGTCTGCAGGAAAAGCAACAAAACCGTATTTAAATTTTGATGAAATATGTCATTATTTTTTCTCTTTATAATTTGCTTGTTCATAAATTTGATACAATAATGACAATATTATCAATGCAACATTATCGTAAAAATCAGTTAGTTAATAATATGGATAAATGATTAAATAAAAAAATAATGAAAACATTTATTAATAAAAATATTCTGGTTAAAAAAGAAATTTCGTTTTGTTATGGCTTTTCCTTTCTTATAAAGATATGAAAATTTGAGTTATCTGAGATATATACTTGTAAATAAAACGTGTTTAATATATTTTTTATAAACTCAATTATCGGAAAACTTTAATTATCGGTGGGTTTTACTAATCGCATTTCATTAATCATATTGGCTTTCTAAAATGTCAATCTATAGCTCTGATAAGGTGTGAGATAAATATTATCACACGAATTTATACAATTTAATAGTAAACTATACATCTACCATCAATTTTTTCACCAATTTGACTAAATTGAATGTGTAAAAGGTTTGACTAAATTACCATGTGACCTTTTAAATCTTCCTTCAAAACACTGTAGTACAAAACGAAAACTAAATATATTTCCATCTGCTGTTTACAATGATAAATTATATCTTATCCAGCTGGAGTATAATTCTTATGTTTTTTATTTGTTTACTAAATATAACAGATTATTACCAATAACGCAATAACAAATAATAACGTAATGAATGTAAATGGTACAGTCTAGTTTTAAGTCAAATAGAATAAAATGGTACACTGATTTTTTAATGTAACTTTATATTTAATTTAATTGATTTCCAAAATGCAATTATTATGATACAGAATATTCGGTCTGCTTCTTTAATATAATGGATGTAATAGCATTAACGTTAAAGCTTATAGGATAGAGTGGAAATCTAAATTAAAATTGTGATTATTTTTACTTCAATGTAGAACGGAAATCATTTATACATTCAATTTACCAATATTTGTTAAGATTTATTGAAATCACTTGCAATTTTTTTATTTAATATATATTATTATCAAAAATTAGTAACTAATAATAAGAGAGCTAAGAACTGTAATTTATATTTAAAATCAATATTTGAACACATCTCATCCTAACAATGAGCTGGCTCGCCGAGTAGCCAATTGACTATCTTGATAACAAACACCTCAGGTGATATCTGAAAAGTATTAGTAGATTAAATATGTGGTGAAATTACAACGTCTCAATTTAGTGCTTTTTACTAATCTATTTCAGAATGGAACAAGTATATTAGACAACAATAAAGTTCCCTACGTTTTCTGAAAGCAACTCTTGTTCACCTTATCCTAGAAATTGTGATACTAATCCCTGACCAAAATGGACAAAGTCTACCGCGAGTATAAGCGACAACAATCCTCAGGGTCCATCATCACCAGCGAAACTGAGATGAATACCCGGCTTAACTCCAAAATGTCCGAACAAGGCGAGCAGCTCAACCAGATCATTGTGGAGCTCGATCTAGAGGGCAGCGCTACTGGCGGGGTCAACGGTCGGGCCTTCAATAGTGGACCAGGGCTGCCCAATATGGTGGACTTCAGTACCATTACCTCTGAGGAAAGGCACTTTATGCTTGCCGTGGAGCGAGGAGACGCCGCTACCGTGAAACAATATCTAGCACTGGCTAAATTACCGCCCACACTTCTGGTAGAATCCACAATACCCCGGTTCAATGCCAATTGTGTGGATCCGTTGGGTCGAAATGCACTGCTTATTGCTATTGAAAATGAGCATATTGAGCTACTCGAGATTCTACTGTCGGAAGGTCTCGAGCTGGGGGACGCGTTGTTGCACGCGATTAATGAAGAAAACTTGGAGGCAGTGGAAATGATCTTAATAGCTCAAGCGGAAAGGTCGGCTCGCAATCCGGAAACGGTTAGTTCATATAACAATATTTACAAATCGTTTACTTCTCATATAATTAAAAATAAAAATAAATTTGACAATATATATATATATTTTTATTCATCAAGCAATAATAATGATCATTTAAATGCATTATTTTTAAACTTATCTTTTGACATTAATTTCCCATAACCAAATCTGGAATTTATATTACGTATAGGTCCGGTCGATAAAGGTCCCTTATTTCAGCTTAAATATTTATATTAACATCCTTAAAAATTTCTTGGACTACGAAATAATAACCATATATTATGATTTTATATAAGTCATCAAGAAAAATATTGTCATATTAGTTGTAAATATTTATTATTGAAAACCAATAATTAGTTTATGAAATTTCAGAGTACAGAGAAGGATTTTGCTATTTTTAAATATATTTCTATCATCAAATTGTACCGATTATATAAAAACAAAATCATTTTAACGTGTGATTATGTATAGATCTCAATATGATGTTTTTTTAACGTATATACGTATATATCCGTGAAGAAAAAATACTGTATTAAATATAGATATAACAAATTACAAAAAAGTGTAAAATATTCAATTTATAAAATTAAGAACACAAATGTACATTTATTACTTCCATGTTTGATAATTTACTACAAAGTCATGAAAGAAATCCTTTTAACAATTGCATCGACTGATATATTATCCAGATAATGTATTTGATTCAATTAGCGTTATGGAAGACCAAAAAGTGTTAATTAACAATCTATTCTGTTTAATGCAATATTTTTTGTTAGATTTTAAAAAATAATAAAGATATTATGTTGTCATCTGTTACATTGAAAACTAAGTTAATATAAATGCCATAAAAGTAAACATAACAAAGTAATTATGGTGTGCAAAAATTTATCTTTACGATCTTATATATCGAAATTAAAAAAAGTTGGTTTTGTTGGAAGGCATAATAAGATAGATAATTCTAAACATTTTCTAAAATAATTGATTTCTTTATACAAGTTCTGAGTTTTCATCTTTTTGTTGTGTCAATATTTGATGAAAAGCTATATCGATGGATGGAAACAGGGAGAGCTCATGTATAAAGAAATAAGATTATCACAAGTTTATGTAACTATCTCATGAATCAATCGATTTGTGAATACGAGATATACTGTTCATATCTGAATAAAATATCAAAATAGCCGAAACTTATTCTACTCATCTTTTTGTAATTTTTTATTGGCTCGTGTATATGTGTCTACTTTGATTAAAATGCCTGATTTTTACTTTATTAAATCTTCATTTAATTTTTTATTATAAGTCATTCTATGTGGATTTAAAATTTGAATCTAGTACCAAATATGAATTAAAATAATTTGTTAATAAAAGATCTATTTAATGTTCAATATATTGTGAAAAAGACCATAATATAACATTTATCATCGTATAATTAGTTCATTTTTCTTAGAAAAACAGGTTTTAATTAAAAAGCAGTTGGTTGTAATGTAGACATTTGAATGACTTTTTAAAATTATTATCGAGACATTTACGACTTGAAATGTATTCTAGGACTGCAATTTTTTGCAAACAATTCACATAAAATAATGTTTTCTTTCGAATGACATATTTAATTATTATTAAATCTTTACCACGTTGAACTATTTTCAACGAAGTTTTTTTATTTGTTTTTGTAATTGTATACTTCTCGAGATATTCACATGAAAATTCTCAATAGCAATAAATGTGAAAGATTCAAAGAGAAATGTAATATGCCTAAAGGTACATTGGAATTTATTTTATTTTTTCTCATATTTATTATGTAGGTGATGCGTTCCACTAAATTGCTGTGACTTGCGTTCGTCAACATATTTATTTTAAATGTTTGTATAATCATATATAATGTATAAACATTAAACGTTAAACAATAACCGATAAATATATTTATATACGTTACTGAAATGGTTAATTTCATCATAGTTATTATTCTAGAACAAATTATAATTATCGAGATATCAGGAAGAGTCCTTTTAGTCCAACAGCTATAGCACCCTTCAGCTAATTGAGGAACTAAAAACCAACATTGAATCTCCTTTAATTATAGACAATAGAGTCAACAATTTCGAAATAGACGTCTCCCGGTGTTTGGAGGGCTGGTTTGGACAACAGAGCGTTTTTATTTTCTCGAATAAAAGAATAGGAATATTTATTCAATATTAGATTAGTTTACAAGAAAATGGCTATTTATTATAAGATATAAGGTTTAATTAGGTTTTAAAATGTGTTGCTGTATAGGATTTTGAAAACATAACTAATTTCTTCTTATTAAAACAAAAAACAAATAATGAACACATATGTCATATAATTTTATTTCATATGCTTTGGAATATTGGTATTAACCACAATTTTATGTGAATTTTTGCTAAACATTGGTCTAATACAAATATTTAAAGGTGTTTGGTAATAAAAAATATAAGAAATGTGTTGATGTTTGTTTTAATATTTAAACCTACGGTAGTAGGTTGTTAACTCAATGTTTAAGAACTTGAGAGCAACCTACGCACCGTTTTCAAGCCACACGTATCGTTTCAATAACAAGTAAGACCCCTAAAAGTCTCATCAGGAGTACCCCAAAGGTCCGTTCTCGGACAACCATTAATTATACTCTCTCGTATCTATTTGGAAGCCTAGATTGCCTTTCAGATAAGTCTATTCATATAAAATACGTTGATGATACAACCATCTGCGTTCCACTTTTTAAAGACAAAGACTACAAACTAGACTACACCTTAATATGACTCGATGGTCCACCGATAATCAACTTAACAAAATGCCAATCTATTGTTATTACCTATTCAGACGGAGTTAATCCTATTCTTTTAGAAGATGTGCTTTTAGTCAAACAAATAAAATTTGTTGGTATTATTCTGAAGGACACCATCACCTGGAATAACCACATTGAATACCTATACTATCAGAAACGCTTCCAAGCACATGTATATAAGAATTTTTAAAACCAATCATGTCAAAAAGTAACCTCATCAAAATCTACAACTCCTTAGTTCGTTCAGTTATCGAATACGCATCCCCAAGTTTTAATAAACTCCCACAACAGCAGTCTGACGCTCTACAACGGCTGCAAAACCGATTCCATCGACTCATTTGCTACGTCAACCAGTTCCAAAAATGCGACTGAAACAAGTTCGGGCAATTAACAGACAGAAGAGATAAAGCCGCCATCAAGCTATTCCTCAATAGCGAAAAACTCTTTCACCCACGTCCTACACGAAAAGGTCCCAAAGTCCTCTCAGCACTCGAATCGCATTATCCAATCGCCAGGCAAAAACTACTAAATTTAGAAATTATTTTGTCCCTAACACAACAATTTTGATTAACGGGACGTTTATCAACGGATAAAAATATATATTTCTTTCTCCTTACCTTTTCTATATTATATTACTTTTATTTTATTAACTGTAACACCACCAAATTTTTGAAATTATCATTACATGTAATTCTCTATTTCGCATGTAAACTAGCACCTCCGATTCCCATTTGGTTCATTTTGTTGGTAAATAATTAATTTATTAAATTAAACATTTATTAATATTATTATTATCATTATCTATTGTAAAATATTCTTAGTCTTTAATATGAGAAAACAAAAAGCACCGGTAGACGTCCATTTTGGAATGACACTTGTTGGTACCTCGTTCCTCATAGCTGTAGCTTGTCTATTTTTATATATTCATATAATAATTTAAAAGTTCCAACAATAATTTAGCTAAGTAACAACGCAATTGACATTGATCTTTGCATTGTGCTATTCTATTTAATATGTAATTGACTTCCCTAATTAATGTTTAAGGTGTTTATTTAATTTATAAAAACACTTTTAAATTGGCTGTCATGCAAAGTGTAAAAACAGTTATGCATATATCAGATGAATTATCCTGACAAATTTGCACCACGGAAGGGATTTTGACATAATGTGACGAGATTCTCTTGTAGTTTGAATAATTTATATTTTTTTACATACGTACATTCGGCCCTCTTCCGAATATTATGTTCTTATAGTGCCAAATGAATAAAATTGGTCATGATGATGGCCTAGAATGTTTTCTGCTAGATCAATTAAAATTTATAAAATATTTTTTTCAAAATGTTAAAAAATTCTGTATATTTATTTAAAAAAAAGTTTTTCTACAAATTATTCAAAATTTTGATGTGGATTCATGTTTATTACAATTTTGTCTGTTTGATTATCACATACTATAAGCTATTCAGGGATTTACATTTATAGAATAGCCATTTTTGTAAAATTTCGAAAAATGGTAAATTTGGGGTCATGGTGATAGAAACGGTCTCATGACTGTCCACATGGGTCTATGAAAATCATTTTTGCGCTAAAAGTAGTAAAACTTCATTATAAAAAAAAGCCACGAGAGCTTACTATTCTCAAATAGTACAATACAAAATGCAAGCAAAAATAGGAGGGGATTCGGCCACTCCCTTCAAACCTGAATTCTAACCAGATGACACAACCAAATGAATTCTAACATCATGACAATATAATTATTTTTTAGAACTTTATATCTCTATAAATTTCATAGAGATATGTATATAAGTAGATTTGTAGATAACATATATGTAGACCGATTAATATGTAAGCCTCTGTCAATAAATATTTCATATAATTTAATAACCAAATTTACAATTTTAGAAACTGTCAGAGATTGAATTTATATAAGTAAATCGAAGTGATTATCATATGTTTTAGATATAGAAAGCAAATTTCATTCTATATCTAAATTTATACCTTGACTTGAATAGACCAAGACATTTTAAATCTTATAAAAATAATTACTACTGAAAATTGTGTGATACGTTTTCTTAGTCTTGAAAGATCATGTCTTTCTGTAGTAGGTATCTTGTATAAAATATATAAAGTATACCGTAAGTATAAAACGGGTTATTAAATAAATTTTGAATAAATATACTTTGGTTTTCAATTTTGGTTATTATTTTTCACAATTAAAGTTAATTAAAGTCAATTTTACTTAATTCATATTTGATAAGTCAAACATATATATCTTATAAACAGTTTATTTGTTTAGCGCTATAATGAATTATAATCGAAAATCTATCTACTCGTCGCGTCGTACAGTTATATAAACACTTAGATTATGTGAAACACGTAGTAACTCATAGCAACCCATAGCAACTTGTTAATGTACATTACACTGTAAAAACTGTTTCCACTTAGATTGTAGTTGTTGGCTTTTAGAGAGCGAGCTTTTTTTCACTCCAATGGTTTTAGTTTTATTTAATGATGATTTTGCGTGTTAACTGTCATGCTATTATTTAAATGAATTTCTTTTAGGAGGAGCTATTTTACTTTTCTAATTTGTAATGGAATACCTTTTAAAATGAAAAATTAATTTAAAAAATGTTAATTTGATTTTTAGTAGAATTATTATTACTTTATGTAGTTGTTGCATGCTGCATTTTAAAGATTTTGGAATATTTTTAATAGTTAGTGGATATGATATGCTTCATTCAATTAATCGTTACAATTTTCTGAAACAATTTGGAGTTAGATTTTTACAACTAAATGTTTAAATAATCAATTAATTAATTAATAAAAAGCAAACTATATACACGAGGTCCAAAAACATTACGATAATTTTTGTTTTCTTCATAGATATTTCCTAAATATATTTTTCAGAAGCATAATATATCATTTAAACCTAATTTAATTTTCGGTACAAATTTTTGGAGTAAGCAAGTATTTTGACATTTGGCTTGAATTTTAAAAAGTAAAATAAACATATGTACACTTTTCAATTTACGGGAAACAGAAATATAATGACATAAAAAATACAGTTAGGTAGAAAATATACAACAATTAAAGATTTACAGATTTCACTACTTAAAGTGGATCATATACCAAACGAACCCATTAAGGGTCGCTAAGCTTTCGACTTGCACAGTTTCTAGCTAGGAACGAGAGAGTCCGAGAGTGGTCTCGAACCTGATCCGATGCCACCCCGCCCTCGGCTTAGCCAACCACTCAGCCCTTCCGTTCCCTTTCCTTAATAATAACAAAGATTTAACAATTTTAGAAATATTCAGTTTAATTTATGAAATTTTTTAATCCAATCGAAAGAATTCTGTTCTGTAAAAGGTCTGTTTGGAACTAATAGGCCACTTGTGATTAGTAAGCTAGTAAGTCGGAATGATCTTTAAAATCTTATTTATCGTATCCAGTGCACTGCGAAAAATAAAAAAGATGATTAATTACTGACAAAACTTTATCTCCGATCAATATACCATTGGTAAAATCGAACTCAAATTTCTCTAAACTAGTCGAAACGGCCGGCCGGCACTTATCTTGATAGCCTACTAAAATCTCAGATGATTAAGAAATGTGGATAACGTGCCTATTTGTAAAATAGCTTTTAAAAAAAATAAAAATACAGACCAAAATTCAAAAAAACTTGTCAAAATGCATAATGCAGTATACCAAGCGGACTTTTCAATGCGTCAGGATGATTGTAGAATTAATTTTGTCAACATGAGAGAAATCTTATCGCTATAATAAAATCTCACCATTTTTTAATTTTAAAATATTGCGAAACAATAAATTTTGTTTTCTGATTTTATTACACTTGAAAGTGTTAGTTTAAATCACTTTAAAAAATGTCAAGACTTTTTGATTAGTTTATCTAAATTGAATGTTAGCATAGCTTACAGTGCAACGTAAAAATACAGTTAAGATGTAAATATACAGAAGCTAACTATATATCATATGGTTCTTTCTAGATTACCGACAACGTTATAATTTCCTTATATAGGATTTTGTATCTAGTATATTGGAATTATTTAGATGAATTTATAATAGAGTGCCTGAATATATAGGCAATATGAACTGATCATAAAAAATGCAGCGTACGTTAGCGTATATGTAATATTATATATCATGTTGATTAATGCTATCAATGTGGGAATTCCTTCTGTAACCATGCATGTGAATTAACCGTTTATGTAGGTTATAACTGTCCCTTTAGAGCTTTTAAACATTCATCATACTTATTCGTCATAATTTAACAGTATACATGTATAAGTTCATTAACATTATTTTGAAATAAATCCAAAATTCTATCCAATTCCATTCGTAACGTTAGCGACATTTTATCGTCCTGAAAATATAAGCAAATATGAGTTAAAAAACAATGATAAATTGGATATGACAGCTTCCAATTTGTTAAAGAAGCTGCTCGATTTATGGTGATTCAATTTCCAAATTGTTCTCTTAATCTAAATTTGTAATAACTTCACGATAAACAACTTTTCATAATAGCTTTTTTAAAAGTCGTTCATAACATTTTATTTTCACGTCGAAAACATTTTTTTATGTTTTATTTAAAAAAAATTATCGTCATTATATTTTATATACTTTCGCAGAAACGTTCAAAAACCTTCACAGTTAGCATAAAACATATTAATAGTTATTTTCAAATAAAATGTTGAATCATTTGTTAATAAACGATTAAAATATAGTTTCTTTACGAACAAAAACATTGCACAACATTTTTTTAATTTAAAAAGACATCCATTGCATATATAGGAAGACTAGGAAGACTGTAAAAATTTACAGATTACGAACATGTTAAAAAGTATAAATTCTGAACAAATATACAATTATTTTATTTTATTATGTACATTGTGTATTTTCTTATTTTTTGAAAATTTGACGAACATTTTAATTTTTTATATATATATTTTTATGTAATTTTGACATTTCCTATTTAAACAAATTTAAAAAAAAATCTACACATCTAATATGACTGCATAATATTTAATTTTAAAACTGATTACACTTTTTTATTCCGTATAATATGTAAATTTTAAAGTTATGATGAGGTGTAATATAAATTATATCAAAAAATATTAAATAGTTATTAAAATGTTTATCAGTTTACACATGTAAAACATTTAATTTCTGTTTCTTAATTCAGACACTCATAAACTATTATTTTAATCTTCATAATTTGGTTTATTTTAAAATCAGAGTCCCTGTATTCTATAATTGATTCCTTTCTTTTGTTTTCGTTACATCTTATTTCCACCTAGACTCCTTTTATTCCCAGTTTCTATTCCCTTTTATGAAAAAATTCTTTGTTGTACTACTATCTGGATCAAAAGTATAATGTAGGCAATTTTCATTTTTTCTTTCTATAACCGATTTACACTCTGACAGTGTTTAAATTCACTATACCCCTTATTTTCTGGACTTTTCTCCATCTTATTCTTCAGTTATCCAACCCTCAGGGGATTTTTGTCAATTCTTTCTTTCTCTCTCCCTATCCATTTGAATATATGGTCTAAAAAGAAACTGCCTCCAATCTTGTTTTCTCCCTGTTCTGTAAGAGTTACAATATATTCGCTGACCTCTCTTTTTAAACTTGTTTGAAAATACGAACAAATTGCAAACAAATATAATGTCTCTAAACTTTGGAAATACGTGTTATTAACTATTTTCTGACCTAAAAGACACACTTAAAAAGAATTATCGGTGAAAAGTACATTTCTTGTTTTCAAAATATACAAATGAGTAAAATTGTAGGAGTACTCAAACTTGGATCCATTCAGAAGTGTTACTGTTGGGGGTGGAATGTTTTTACCGGTTTTGTTTAAAATAATTATTGGTTTAATCTATAACTAATTTCTGCTACAAGACAAAAAAGAATTAAAATGAATATAAAATAAAGTAGCACGATATTTTATTATTTTAATAATTTAAATGTACGATTATGACAATGCCTCCTGCTTGCTGATTTTATTATTCTCATAGATTTAATATTTAACAATTAATTAGATCTCAAATTAAGAAATTAAACGATTAATCAGTTTCTGTAAATTTACAATTAGTGGCGAAAATTTCAAAAATTAAGAATTCTCTAAATTTGGAATATTTTCAAAAAAGTAGATTTACATCTCAAAATTATAAAACCAGTTATACGTTTTTCATCTGTAAGTGTTTCCATATAATACATTGACTTGACTATATGAGATATATCAAACATTTGTTATATATATAGGTGCATGTATGTATTTATATTGGTCAATATTTTCTTGCTCATTATTTTTCAAATAGGACGTCTATTCCAAATCAGTTGAATTGGAGGATCAAATATCAAAGCAGGTATCTTAAATTGTATTAAAAAGTTTTTTTATAAAGTATTAGATTATAATAACTAGTATACTTTTCCAATAGTATTGCAGTGGAATAATTCCTCCTATTTAACCATAAAAATGCACGCATTTACTGGCAACATAATATTTTGGTATGCTTATTAATCAATCGGAACTATCCATTTAATTCAAACAAGCATATTTTATTAAACTCCTGCTTACTTTTAAATGTGTTTTATGAGACTATGTAACTATGATTAACATAATATAAGCTGCTTTTCTTCCTATTCTTGTTTATTAAAATATATTTATACACTAAAAAGCATATTATTGTTTTTTAAAAAAAATTGCGCATGGTGGAATATACGGAAAATTCTGACTAGCCATCTATTTAACTATTTGTGGACAACAAGTATTTTCCCCGCAAAATATATTGAAGCATATACATTTTATGTCATTATAATAAGTACATCTTAGGTATGGACGATTTTGATAGTTTTTGATCTCGGATACATTTTGCGAGTTGGATCGTAGTTTAAGAGGTTGATTCTATAAAAAGAACACGCAACTTAAAAAATATAATAACATATTACTTTATATTATACGGTATTCGAATATGGTAGTTTTGATATATTGATACCTAAAAAATGTTATAAACGTATGCAGTTATGCTTTAGTGCATTAAAGTATAAAATCTCAAAAATTCATCTAATGGAAGTAAATAACATTTTTTTTATATACTAACACTATTTAATAGATTATAATTATATATTGCATGATGACATAGGTAGTTATTCTGCTGTGCATGGTTTCCTAATAGTATAAGTTCGAAAGTAATCATAATTAATGAAATAAACTAATGATGTGTTAGTTCATAAAAATATGAAATAAACTATCAATAAACTATGTTAACTCCTAAAGATAATTAATAACCTTTTCAATACATAAACAGATATCTTATTTCATTTTCGTTTGAGATAAGGCCATTTATAAGGTTTTAGTTTTATTACATACCTAACAAAAATTGGATTTTTTTACGTATACATATGTAAGTATAGCCAATACGCAGTACTCTTTAGAAATTATCATCTGGGGTTATACAGTTGTTAAGCCTTGGTAAAATGTGGCTTGCGTTATAGTTGCAGTAAAATCTTATGAAAATTTTTAAACAAAATGTGATACTGCAAATCACCTGTTTTATAGTTAAATAATTGTAAAGTATTTAAATAAAAGTTTTGTTGTACATTACCTGCAAACGATCGTTTTCATTTTATTTATTGATTAATTCCGACTTTACTTTTATTTATTCTATTATACAACTAAACTGAATGTCCCGAAATTTGAATAATTTAAGTTTGACATTTTTTATTGTTTTCCTCGAACTATTTCCTCTGTCCATTTTAGTTCGGCTTAAATGAAGCACCTTCCAGCAGTTTCACGCAGGACATTACTCCTATAATTCTGGCTGCCCATCGAGACAACTACGAGATTATCAAGCTTCTGCTTGACCGAGGCGACAGTATTCCCAAACCGCATGACCTCTGTTGCCTTTGCAGTGAATGTGTCCTAGCCCAGGGTGAGGACTCCCTTTGTCACTCCAAGTCACGCATCAACGCCTACCGGGCACTCGCCTCACCTTCGCTGATCGCCCTGTCCAGCAAAGATCCCATCCTGACAGCATTTGAGCTAAGCTGGGAGTTGAAACGGCTCGGCAAACTGGAGAACGAATTCAAATCCGAGTATCAGGAGCTTTCTGACAAATGTCAGGTAAGAATGTTGATTTAAAGTAAACACGATTCTTTCAAGAATAAATTGTAAATTTCGTAATTATTTAGTTGTAAGGTAAATCTTGCTATCAATACACTATATATATATATATACAAATATTAATTTAGTAGTCCCAGGCGTTGTACTAATTGAAGTAACATAAAATTGAGTTTCAAGCCTTCAGAATTTTTAAAAATTACTCTTTTGAAGAACAATAAACATTAGCTACAAAATAATTAAATCTAATATACGCAATATTTAATAAATATATGTTACTGAAGAAACTTTTTATAATCTGTTCTAAAATCCGTTATTAAATAAATTAACAAACCTATCTACTATTAAATAAATACATATATTGAATATACATTTATTGATCTTTTAAACATTTTATGTATTAAACATTTTTGTATTTCACAAACACTCATAATATTAACCTCGATATAATACAATTTAATGTTTTTAAGATATTAGTTATAACATAATTGCATTTAAAAATAACAATTTGTAATGAGTTAGATTCTGTATGAGCACCATAATTTACGTTTCCTTCATATTACATTTCCCTTGGGAACTCATCGGCAAATCTAACTGGCAGGATTTTGCAACCGCTCTTCTGGAGCAGACGCGTGGCTCTGAAGAGTTGGCAATCATTCTCAATCACAGTAGTGGGGGAGGTGGACAGAAAAACATGTCTGATAAGCGTTTTGAGAGTAAGGTTGACATGAACGATCTTGCTCGACTAAAACTGGCCATAAAGTACAAACAGAAAAAGGTGGGTGCAGATAGACGCTTCCGTTTATTGTTTATAAACCCGAAATAACTTCGATTTTTTTTAAAGATCTCTAATAATTCCTGAATTCATTGTTATATTTGGATGGATATTTCTTAATAGAGATCCTTGACATTTGAAAAATTAATCTAGGATCTTAACTATTACATTTACATTTAATTAATAAACATTCATAACAAAATAATAGACTATATATAGTTTCAATGTGTCTTAGTATTTCAATGGTCAAAAATTATATGAATTCTAATAAATATTTACAAATATTTTGAATTTATTTCAACAGTTATAAATACTGGCTATATCGTCCTATATATCATCATATAAACAAATTTATTGAACGTAAACAAAAAAGTATATATATATATATAACCATTAAAATCGGTATGCCGTTTGGGTGACAGTATGTATATGAAAAAATACAAATGTTAATGTCATCTTAATAAAATACAACAACATTAATGCAAGCATCGATAGGAATATTATATATTTATTAAAACGCATGAAAGCTAAAAAATCAACATGTTAATTGACGCTAATGTATTTTAGATAAGAACCATAAAGAAATACGAGGTAGAAAATTATTCCTAACCAACTATATAATGAATGAATGGAGTTGTCCCAATTAATGCATATTAGGATGTTGTAATCTGTGAAAGAATACATTCAAGATAAGTCCATATTGTAGATATAAACGGTAGAATAAAAGGTATCTTGTATAATGTTCAGAAGTCGGGTGGATTACTATATTACCCTATTTATTTTAAAATAAAATATATATTTACACCTTATTACTCTTTTAAACAATCCAACGCCGATGCTTTTATTCAATTTACTGCTAAAATGTAGACACTAAATAATAGCCTACCCTAACCCTTTTAGAAGCAAAATGGTTTCCTTAAAACGATTTAAGTATAAGCTTCCCTACATAAATTCTTATTATTGCGCAGACTTCATCCTATATAGGGCAATTTGTTTCTCTGGTATGCTCCTTCATTCCTTACAGACTACCATTAACGCAATAAACAATTAGGGTGTGACCTTTCCCAAAGGTGTAAGGTCTATTTTTATTGATATGCATGTAACTTATTACAGCTATTGCAATTTTTTCTAAATAAATTTATAGCTTTGAAAATGTCCTTATTTACAGGAGAACCATCTTTTATAGGCTCTATCTATTTTATCTCACTTTATATCTGACCGGGTAACCACTGCTAAAAGTGAGACCGGGTAACCACTGCAATATTCTCAACATGTCGCACCTATACAAACAGTTATAGTCCTACACATGTACATGTTTACTTCCTGTAGCCAGATTTGAATTTGTTCAATATCTTTACTTTTATGTGTAGTTTCTCAGCGACTATATTATACCTACCTTTTAACATATGTTATAAACATCTTTAGGCAAATACAAATTAATTTAATATATACACTGAGAAATCGATGTTTTGCAAAGCATTAATTTCCGCTTGTTATTATGCAGACCCCCAGAGTAAACACTTTATGAATAATTAAATTATCTGAAAATAATTAATTAATTTGGTTAATTGCCAGGTTTTGCTTTTTAAGAGCTCATCATTGTCTATTGTATACATGTTTACACAACCCCTAAATATATACATTCCATATATGAGTTATATTTGAGAGTACATAATATATATAAAATATTTTTTAATTATCGGGATTAGTATTTAATTATCCGGAAAAGAACTTCTACTTTCACCCTTCTAAAACATGATCACGTTGTCTTGACGTGCGGGCTAAGGGCGATTCTATTTTGAGAAGTCAGTTAAAAAGGAAGTTGGAAATACAATACAATACAATACAATACAATACAATACAATACAATACAATACAATACAATACAATACAATACAATAC
>JAUZNC010046535.1:0-16281 GCA_034780395.1 Vannuccia rotundouncinata | reverse complement strand
ATATAATGTATAGTACAGTTATATCTCTATGATTTCCTCTCTATATAATGTATAGTATAGTTATATCTCTATGATTTTATTTTAACGAACAGCATGAACAAAACAACGGACGTAACTCTAAGAATTATGCCGACTTCAATGTTCAAGAAATGAGACATGAATACCCCATCTATGCTGGTCTAGTACCCGACGAGGTTCCATCATTTGTTCCCCAAGTTTCCGATAATCCAACAGGTCCAGTGAATTTCTTCTTCGCATTTTATAATTAAAAATAAACAATCTTTACAACGAAGTAGATATTAATTTATGGGAGGTTAAAACGATCCCACAATAAAGACTTGAATCGATTGAAAGTTCTCCGGTTAGCATTAGTCGTATAAGGAGGAATGTTTCATAAGAATAAAATTAAAACGTTCCATTAACTGTAACAAAATTTAACAAAATCTAATAAATATAATTTTCGTAATTTAATACGATTCAAAATATTGATTTTTAATTTTCTCGTTAATACAATATATTGACTAAAATAATTACAATCAATATTTTAAGATGACAACCGTTTTAGACTTGAGAAGTTATGACAAGATTCACAGAAAGCTGTTAACGAAATCATTACGAAATAAACTAGAAAGTGTAAAACTAAATTAAGAAACACTTTCATTCCAAGTTGCTCCTTCACCCTCCTCCTACAGAGGTCCTTGCCGTTGGCTCTCTCCTTGGCCTCCACATTTTTGATGCTCGATTTGCCCCCAGCCCCAAACCTCAGACTCCAGTCAGGGTCGTCACCCCCACTCCACTGCCGACACCTGTTCCCGCGCCTCAACCGGAACCAGAGGAGGAACCCGAGCCCGAGCCACCGTAAGTGGAAGAAGCTTCTAATTCTGGATATGCACGAAAGATTCTCATCACTATCGATTCTCGTTTTGCAGAAAGGAGCCCCCCGTGGTGGACAACGCGGCCTGGGTTGAATTCCAGCCGAATGCGACCTCTTTGGACCCCCCCGCCAGCCTGCACAACGAACCCTTCTGCCTGTATCTGGATCAACTTCGCTTTGTCCCGGACAGCGCGACAATCTTCAAGGTGGATTGACAATTGACGGAGGTGAACTCGCCCCTCTAGATACTAAAACTTCCTTATTTAACCGTTGTTCAGGTGACCGGACGCTTCTTAAAGACCGGCTTCGACAGTGAAATCCCCGACATTCTCGTCTTTCCGGACGTCGAAAGTCTTCCCAGAAGCCCCACATTTCGGGCGTCTCGACGAGTGGTCGTCAACTTGCCCGTGCTTCGCGACAAGGAGGACCCCAGCGTCGTGCCCAGACCCTCGTTCGCCCTCAACAAGGAGTCCATTCTCGTGCTGAGGGTCTACACCATCGTCAAGTTGACGCGGAAGATCGCCGTAGTCGGCAACTGTATCGTCCCGCTCTTCAACGACAAAGTAAGGGCCTGCCCACCTTCCCCACGGAGCCTTAACTCTAACCACTGTCTCCTCGTATCTAGGGCAAACTTCTGGTTGGTGGCTACCAAAGACGTCTGCGCAACCAGCTGCCCAAACTTGGTCTTGTAGACCTCAACACCGTGGGTCCCAACTCCCTGGACTCTGCCGTCTCCGTGCCTGGAGTGTCTCTTACCTACCGATTGCAGCCCTATGAGAAGGTTTGTTGGCGCATGAACATACAGAGGCACCTATTCATTCTCTCTATTCTAAACTTGTTCTAAACATTTTCTAAACCTTTTCTAAACCTTTTCTAAACCTTTTCTTAACATATTCTAAACCTAATCTAAACCTATTCTATCGAAACTTATTCTAAACCTATTCTAAACCTGTTCTATAAACCTTTTGCATCAGATCCCCAGGAAAGCTCCGGCCTACAACCTAGGCTACTATCGATCGATGGAGGCAGAACCCAGCGACTTTGAGTGGAGTCTGTTCAAGCTGTATCAAGAGGACGAACACTTCCCCAAAAACTTTCGAGAGGTGGTCCGGGATATCAAGTACAGAGATGGTGTCAGGGACGACGGTAGGTCGAATCGTCGCGATGGATTAACAGTTGAATGTTCATGATATCCCTTCTTTCTGTCAGGGAATTTGGGGGTCACGAATGCCATGATGAACGTCTTCATCCCAGACAGACTGGATATGTCCAAGCACATGCCGGGAGAGGCCCCTGAGAATGTGAAAACCACGCTTATGTATCATTATCGACTCAAGAAGGGGCTCAAGATTCGCATGGAGAGAGCTTATGCCCTCGGAAGTAAATATATTAGACATTTATCTCACTTTAAGGCTTTATTTATCATTTTATCTTTTTATTTATGCCTAAATATCTCTTCGAAGTAACCACAGAAGAAGCCTCTCGCGATAACAAATCTTTATAGTGATATTTGTGTGTATTTTCAGGTCACCGTGCTCCAAGTGAAGGTATAGAGAACAGACTGGAGTTGTGTTCTTGAGTAGTCAATGTAGAATGCGAAATATAAGTTCTTTATATAGTTCGAGGTCTACATTGAAATTCGATTTAATAAGCAGACCCTTAAAGGAAAAAAAATTGCGACATCTGACTTTTATCAAATTAATTATTTTATCAACTTCACAATTTTGGAGTTGTTTTATTTTCAGAATTTTGATTCAGTTCAAAAAAGGGACGATCGATCCTGAAAAGACCTTTCTTAATCAAAAATATTGAATTTTAATTGTGTTAAATTTTTAAATACTTACTTAAGCAAACAATTGAATTTGTTGTCAGAGCAATAATCCTTTTGTATAATAAGTAAGCTATTCACAATGCACACACGGCACCGCACAATTTATGCATTGAGATCCTCCGCAAACACTTTTAGCATTTTAAATCACAACAACTTTTTTTATTTTAGTTTTTAGAAGTCACCCCCCCCCCCTCCCTTATATAGTCTGCTCTGTGTTTGTATGTATCATTTTAAAGAATGTATTTATCATTGTTATACAGTTGTCTTTTACCATTTGAAGGAATCTCAGATAGACAAAATAAAATATGTTAAAATGAGGCCTAATCTAGGCAAATGAGTTAAAACAAATTTCAGCTGTATAAATTATATTTCCCTAAACAGCCAACCTATTCACCTTCTGCGTGGCACGCATTGTCCCCGGTAGAGAATCGCTCAAGACAGAACCCAGCAAGTTCTTCGGTTACGGCCTTGACGAATTCCACGTCTTTGCCGACCTGGATCTTGCCTCACAGCGACAGTCACCGATCTGGATGGATCCTTCGATGGTATTAAAACAATTAAAATACAAACATAACAATGAACACCGATTCTTCACTTTTCTTTCCATTTTCTTTTTCCTTAATGCCTCTCCTCAGGTAATTCGACCTTATGTCGACCGGTACGCCCTTCTCATCGTCCAGATATTCGGTCTTGACCTGGATTATAAAGATCGGGAATTCTTTAACAAGGATGGATCTGCACCCAAACTCTCACTCCTTAATCTGATTGGTTGGACCGTTATGAATCCGTTTGAGTTGTAAGTTTATGAGTAGAATTCAAACACTCTCTATAACTCTTCTTAAAAAAATAGTTTTCCTAAAAGAATTTTTTAATACATTCTAAAAGGCATATTTACAAAAACTGAAAATGATCCTTAATTGTATTGATTACAATTCCGCCTGTTTTTGGGAGTATTATATTTTTACTACTCTATCAATTGATATATAATAATTGATAAGTTTTAATAAGTCACATATTAAGTCTTAGTAAGTCACATATTAAGTCTTAGTAAGTCTTATAATTTACAGTCAATGAACACTGCCAATAATCTCTGTTCAATCTGTCTTTTCAGGGATTTTGTGAACACTGGACGGTATCATCTGCCGGTATTCAATGTTCGTCTTCACACCGCCTTGTTGAAACGGTTTCAGACAACTTCTATATCCGATGTTATGCAGAAAGAGGAACAGTTCAGGGATATTGTATGAACATTTTTTGTAATTTAGTTTAGTTTAAAGTTAATTTTGAATCAATATATATACAAACATTTTTATGTCTTTGCGATGAAAAACGATTAATGAAGCGGACTATATACTTGTTATAATCTTAAACGTTTTTATCTAATTTTATTTTTACAAGAAATATAGAAATGTTAAATATCAGTTAATTAATCAGAAAGGTTTTCCATTAATGAATACGAAAGATTTAAAGGTTGGGTATTGGCTTTTATTTATAAAATCTAATCCAAACCCTCAAAATTGACAATTCTATCATTCAGGACAAAGACAGCATGATGATGACGGTTATCGACGGACATGACCCAAGCGAGACTCTACCTGATGATATTCGTGTGAGTAACCTCAATAATGGAGGTGTAAATGGTGTATTTATAGAACTGTAGATGTAGAACACTATTTCCTGAACCTCGGGGAGTTTGCAGCTATGCAATAACCGTTTGATTGTCCATATTATTTGGTTTTAAGGTGTACACCGAAATATTGGAGTGTGTTCCCGAGAAGGGGGCGGCATATCGGGAGGGGATGGCCCTCAAGAACGGGGAGACTGTTCGACAGGCGATACTGAACTCATTGCCGGCGGCTGAACGTTCAGAGAATAACGAGAAGTTTAAGACAGCCATGACCAACTTCAGACAGGACTTCAAGGAGTTTGCTACGAAACTAGTGGTACAAATAATAATTATATCATTTATCAAATACGATTAGACAATTAATTGACACTGTTGTTTTTCTAGGAGGAGGTTCCAAAAAAGATGCCCAACAAACCGCTGTTTTCAGTGTGATTCTCGTCTCAATGGTTTCAGCACTCACCATTCTTTAATGAAACATCAACAATTCTCTACTGTATTCCATTAAGATGGTGTTTTACTAATAGAATACTGTATATCTTTATTATTTGTCTTGCAACTTTTTTATTAATTTAGCACCGCATAACTTTTCGATAAAGTAAAAATCGATATTTGCAGTGACGTCATGTTTTGTATTGGACCAATTGGAACTAATTATACAAATCGTTTTCACGACTCCTTTTGATATTAAAACAATATTTTTATAAATAATTAAGGGTCTCTTATATATCACAATGTTTTATTGTTTGTGAACACTATTCAAAACCTTTTAACTATTTCACCTAAATATATACATATCTTGAAGTAAAAATCAGCTTATTTTTTTGTCCCAATGGTTTATTTAAAAATCAAAACTAAAGTTGCTTCATTTAATAGAAAATTTAATGCCCACAGAACATTTTTCCGACAAAACCCGTATTTGTAAAATGTACTGTCAGTAATCATTGCAAACAATTTCTTTTGTAAATTACTGGATTTCCACCGCGGCTTTGTGAAGACCTTCATATTATTAGCAAAAGTCATTTTAAGCCTTCTAAATCAAATTAGTCAACAATCGACAATACTCTACAAGGCTCGACAATACTCTACTATTAGAGGGATGAGCAACATGGAAGAAGAAGAATTAAGTTCTTGACTATCTGTTTAAAAATCTAACTACTGAAATAAATGTGGGGATTAGATTACATTCAACTAAATTTATAACACATGTCTGACACAAATTCTGACAATAATATCCAATTTAACAAAATGGAAACTACAGCTATTCTATTGAAAATAGTAGTGAACTTGTTTCTGTGTTTCTTACTGATTAAATAGGATAATTCTGACATTATAGAATAATACGCAGTCTATTATTTAAATTTACAATATTTAGCAAAACATATGTAACAACTTCTATAGATAAATTAATTGATTTCAAATGGGTGTTCATGCCACATTAATTATGATGTGACCCAATTATTAAACAGTTAGCCTCACTATGTCTAAAAATGGTTTACTGTGAGTCTCAGAAATAAAAGATGTACCTTAACTATACAGGTGTGACGTGTTATAACATAACCTTAATTCCTGAGTAATTTTAACAATATCAAGAGCCGATTGTCACTTTAATGCATAAAACACAAAGCTCTCAGAGCGCAGAACAGTAACTGTTTACTCCTACCAAATATAGGGTGTTTGCTTACTATTGTATTAATCCAATTCAAAACCGGTTTAGTCTAAGAGGTATCTATCTAACGAAGGAATAGGCGAGTTCAGGTGTTTTGTGATTTAACCATTGAAATTATAAACAATAAACTGGTCTATTAAACTGGTCCAATAATTTCCCACAATCAATTCATTAATTCAATTTTAAAAATCATATACAATTAAGTCAAACATTTTTGTACAAAGCAGTCATTTTTGTAATTAGATTCTGATGTCTGTTCAACTAATCGAAGTTTAATCGACTTTTAGATCTTCGAAGAAAGGATATGAGTTGATAGAATCACACACAAGAGTATCAATATTTAGATCATTATATTTGAGTAAAACATTTCGTCGGCCAAATTTATTCAGTTGGAATATTTCGACAAATAAAGTATTAAATTATAAAAATAAGTGTTACCTTTACCATTGTATGATATACATTAAAATAAATCGTACAACTACTGTACATTACAATGATAAAATAGATATGCATACTGTAAGCCGACCTTCAAGGCAAATGCAGCCGATATTTTCTTATAAATAAAAGGTAAACAATATTATCACAGCTTTGGAAGACAAAGTTAAAAAAAGGAGGAAATCATTGGAAAGACATTTACGACACAGAAGTTGAGTGAAAGCTCTCTACAGAACTGATGTCTGACAGGTCGCCCGCCTCCTCGACCGCCTTATGCGACACGTGGGAGTGAGCGGGCACCTCCGCTTCTGCGAAGCTCTCCAGATAGCTCTCCCCCTCAACATAGGTGTCCAGAAGGTCCACCCGGTACGTCAGCTTCTTGCTCCTCGCCCACGAGTAGCTGTTGTCAAAGCGGACCACATAGACGCCTGGCTGTTCGAGGAGAATCTCCCCCTTGATGCAGGTGAGGTTGCTGGAAATCCTCTCATTGGGCAGCAGAGGATGGAGGACACTGCGCGTCTTATCACTCTGGTGCTTCTTCCCCTTTGAGGCTGCCTTCTCCAGGCGATGGAACACGCCGAACTTGATGTCGTGGTCCTCCGTCTGGAACTGCCACTGCAGCACGTAGCCGGGCCGGTCCACGGTGTAGTCCAGAGACAACACGGAGGAGCGTTCGACCAGCACCTCGGTCATGTTCTCCGTGTGGTCCAGCTTCAGGTAGTACGAGGTGGGCACTTCACCGCCCCAGCCGATGAACTCGCGGCAGTCTTCGTTCCCCTGGGAGTCGACCCGCGTGCCTCCATAGCAGACGGGCAACTGGTCGGCGTCGATGTACTCGAGGAGTTCCGTCTTGTAGTTGGACCCCATCAGGTGGATCTTGCTCAAGGTGGCCGCGTTGAGGAAGGGCTTGACGAGGTTGTAGGCCAGCGGGAAGATGGCCGGAGCGTTGATGATGTAGCACTTGCGCAGGGCCTCTGGGTAGTGCGCCTCCGACACCTTGGCCAGGTCGATGAAGCCGTTGATGCCGGTCTTCCAGAGGTGACGAAGGCCGAACTTCTCCAGGTCGAAGATGACCACTGTGCTGTCGATGGGATGTCCAGCGTCCTTGGAGGCCTCCGGGAGGATCACTTTGAACATGTGCTCCATTATCTGCAGCCGGCTCGACATCAGATCTTTGTAGGTGGCGATCTGGAAGATACCCTTTGGATCAGCGCGACCCAGAGGGTCTATACGGATGGGGTAGCCTTCCTTGTCCCGGCCACAGAACCCCCCGGGGTAGAACAGGACCACGGCCTCTGGAGTGACAAAGTTTTCAAGAAGTTCGTCAATCTTCTCGGTCCTTCTCCACTGAACGTCATTTCTGATCATACGTTCGCTTCGCTTGAGGTCGAAATCTCTGGCTCGCAGCCATCGAAGGAGATATGCGTCCGAGTTGAAATCATCCGTCCAGATGTCCGCAATTCTCTCCTTGAACTGAGCGAGGATCGCCTCCTGCTTTTTGCTCAGATTACCGTAAAACCCGCTCATAATGATTCTAAACATTGAATTGAGGGGAAATAGAACAAACTGGTTATAGAATAATAATCTCAAATAATATTCATTTTAATAAGTTGAAGAACAAGTTCACATGCAAAAAGTAATCATATAATAAAATATTATAACATATATAAAATATTTGCAAAGAACAGTTTCCTAAAACGATCATATTTCCATCTGATCCAATAAAATAGCTACATTAAGGTGCAATCAATACTTTGATATTAGAAGTATTAAATAATAATTTAAACAGTCCAGTTAACTGAAAGAAAAATTGTGTTATGAAAAAGATTTGAATAAAAAACATTTAGCAATTATTTAAAAAATATTATAACTTCATTAATATCAAAACATATTTTATTCAACATAAAACAAATTTAAAAATAAAGATTAATTAAATATCCAATATTGCAGAGTGCGTAAGTGGGCATACAATAAAAATATCCAATGAAATAAAATACAATTACACAATGCAAAGATTGTCTGGTATAACTTGATAGTAAGGAAATATCAAATCTAGATTTGGTACACATCTACTATTAATTCTTTAATAAATTAAGGTACATTTTTCGATAAAATTATAAATATTTTATTTTGATCCATTTTTGAATAATAATTTTTAAAAGAATAAAATATTTTTTTATAATATCTTAATTAAAAAATGCAATTTACAAATGTAATAAAATGTTAACTTATATAAAGCAACAAATGTGTAATTTCAACAACAAATATTTCATACAGAATTACGATTTCTTTTTATCACTCAAATTCCTGACTAATTCAAGAATTTGTCATGTGTAGTCAATAAATAATCCAAAATATAATATAATACATAACTTTAAAACGATTTGAAAATTTAAATTAAATGAAAAAAATAGATATTAATGTACATAAATATCTTAACAAAAATATTTTTAGTAAAACCAGTAAATATTTTTATTAATGCTACAATTAAATAGTCCATACTTCATAGTGTACTTTACTAAATCTCTTTTTTATAATTTTTATAATTGTTATCATCGATGACTGCTTTATTCTTAATAATTTTCTTTCTATCTTAAACTTTCTAAATTCTCATCATCACAGAACTTACTATTTAACTATCTCCAATCAGTACAGCTTCTAAAATTTTGAATTCTATTGCTGCTAAAATGTAATGTGAATCTTTGGATTATAAAATGCAGAATATGTGTTCATACCAATACATTTGGTGGATACTTTGATAATTTATTATCTTTCCCACTTGTTGCTATAAAAGAAAACTACTTCAAATAATAATAGCCAGAAGAAAAGAATAAACACTAAATGCATATAGGTGAAAAATGGTTAAAAATCCAAGCATAGTACACATGAGACTGTTTCTTAAATACATATATTTATAAATTTAAATAATGTCAATAAACTAACTAAACCTTAATATGGAAATAACATTTTTTTATATAAAATTATTTATAAAAAAAAAAAAAATTAAATTTCAAAATTGAATTAACCAAGAATGTTTTTCAACATCAAACGTACCACAGCTTTAGATGTTTGTCTATTATTCAATGTCTAATTATTTTTGTATCTTATAATTTGGTAACTGTTTATAGAGTGGATGTTTTTGATAAGTAATGAAAATATGAGTAATTTTCATTTTATAAGTCTATATTAATATGTGTGCAAAACTTAAAAACTGTTTTAATTGTTATAATGTACATAAAATGTGATATATTCATTCAAGTGTTATTAATTAAAAAAAAAACTTTTGAATAAAAAATGCTTCAGTTAAGGGTCATCGTCATCATAAATCAGTTTATTAAATAAAATAAGTACATGAGAAGGGATATAAGCATGTTAAGGAACATTAATTGAGGAACAACTGATTTAAAGGATATATAATATATTTTTTATTGCATTAATTATTTAAAAAAATAAGATAATAAGTTAATATCTCAATATGTAAAACAGTAAAGAATTTTGTTTTTGACATAGTGAAACAAAATCTCAATATGTAAAACAATAAAGAATTATGTTCTTGACATAGTGAAGAAAAATTCCCTGAATTTCCCAAATTTTCCACAACCATAGGAACCATGTTCAAGAACAATATAACTTACTTTATTAATTATATTACTCCTGACATATATCATTAAATAGGTTATTATTATATATATGTTTAATACAAAAAGATTATAAGTTATTTAATTTTTATTATACCTAAATATTATGTAAAATAATAAATAAAAAGGTTATTTAGTAAATGTTTTGATTTCTAGTATGTTGGAAATTTACTGAACAGAATTTTAACTAAAATCTATTTTTGTGTTTAGTACAGAAACTCAACTAACAATCAAAAATATTTTGGTTCGTTTTATAAAATCTATGCAATATAATTAATTTCAAATGTTTGTTAAGAAATAAAATATCAAAAAATTATTATTTGCTCCCAGAAAACAAGTTTATATATCTTATCATTGAGGTAAAATACAAATCACCTCTGATGCAGAGATTAAATAAAATGTAGATTAGCAATTAGCATCAGGGGACATGCCTCAGGGAAGTTAAGTAACTTAACAACAATATTATATATAATGATTAAATTTCTTTTTAAATGATAATGAATATGGGACATGTTCCATAAAACACCACCCTTGGAGTTTTTTTCATTTTTGTCTAGAGCTCTTTAAAGTCAAAAACTTAATTTTTGGTTTATTTTTTTATTTCAGAATTTCAAAGTATAACATGTTTTCTTGCTTGTCTTACGATATTATGGCTAGGAAATACTTATAAATGTAAAATAAAATTATCATAATTATTGCTTATTCATAATTTTCTATATTGCCCCATATTATTATCTATATTCCTGTAAAATTTTGTGAAAAAAGATTCATCCACTTTCATAATTTCAAATGCTCATAAAAATTTTTCTGTATTAGATAGAAATTTGCAGTTTTTTGCATAAGAAAAGTCATTTTCCATCGAATATTATGGATAAAATAATTCATTTTTTTTAAAAAAAACTCTAAGGGGGGTGTTTTATGGAACACATCCCATATAGACAATTTTCAACAAAACTGTTTTGGTGTATTCATATGTGGATTAGAATTGTAAGAGAAAAATCTTATTACATTTTTTTAATTACTATTTATTTTCATCTATACATTCAAATATATTTGTAATAATTTCTTTGTTGTTTAACAGGCATTTGATTTTTAGTCATCAGATTAAATATATTTGTGTTAAAAAAAAAATTGTCAATTTAACCAATATATTTGGGCTGCAAGTATTAAATGACCTGGTCTGACAAAAATTACCCTGAGGCCAGCCCAGGCTGGTGGATAATAAATGAATTGGGCTGAGGGGTTTTAAACAGCCCAAAATCCGCAAACATTAATTAAAAAAATTATATTCAAATTAAATATACAAATCAATATCAAACTTTTTGTTTTTATTGTTTTCAATGATTTTTTTAATTGTGTAATATTATTAATGTTATAAATAATTAATATAATTATGATTTTTGTGAACCACAAAAATTAATATGATGTTTAAATATATATCCAAGTGAAAATATAAAAAGTTTTATGCATGCTAGGTAATAAATATATTTCATCAATGTATAAATACATATATAAGCTATATATACTATAGCTAGGTATATAATACTAGTATTTTATATGGAGAATAAATATAATTTTATAATATTGTTCCAAAGTTATTGAAGTAATTTTTATTGCTTTTAATTAGGTATATTAATATATCTTATTCACAAATAAAATTAAAAATTATAAAAAGTGTTATACATGCAAGGTAATAAATATTGTATTTTTCATAAATTTATATATATATATATAAGCAATCACAGCTAACCAGATATATAATGCTAGTATTTTCCATTATAATTTTATTTCATTTATATTGTTTTAAAGTGATTATAGTAACTTGTATTAATATTAATTACACCAATTAATTTAATATATATAATATTATATAAGTCAAAAGAGATTAATTACAAACCATTGTAATATATATATAAGTGCTTATTATAGCTAGATATATAACACTACTATTTTACATGGATATAAATATAATTTTAATTAAATTTAAAGTTACTATATATTAATATACCCAGAGTAATTTGTATTGTATTTAATGATGCTTATTAAACATATATCATTTAATTAGTGCAAAAAGAAAAATTATAAAAAGTGTTATACATGCCAGGTACCTAATATATATTTGTAATTAATTTGTACTATGAATGATTAATTCTATTTAATAATTTGTATATTGAATCTTTTAATAACTGGAAGACCAGCATATATATATGAATGGTATTGGTTTTGTTCTTTATTTCTAACTTCCTTTTTCTAAATAAAATATTATTTAAAAATCTTATTTTTCTATCTAAATATTTTTTTTAAATAAAGCTAAAAAATTATTATAATTCATAGGCTTTAATATTCCATGGTTTACTATGTTGTATCTTCTGCTGCAATGAGATGATTTAAACATCTTAATTTAACTGACCAGTTAAACCAGCATTTCTTTCTGAAGATTTTTTTTTCATGGTAATAATAAACATATAATATATATATAAATATATCTCTTTATAACATACTATTCTATTTTTGTCTTTTTTATGATTGGTCAACTTAATCTTGTTTTAATCTAGTTTTATGCCTTACATGTTATTTATATTGCTACATTTACAATAATTTAACATTTATACTTTATAAAGCCTATGGGCAAAAAAATTTTATACTTCATAAATAATTTAACATTTTAATATCCAAAGACTACTCTTTTTGTAATATATATATATATATATATAAAACAGATAGTTTTAAGTGACTAAAATATTGTGAGTGCATTATCTATGGAAAAAATAGATGTTTGATTGGACTGCTGAAAATCAAATACTGGTTGAACCAGCGGTATATTATTACAAATATATTTGAACAAAAGGCTGAAAATAAAGTAATTAAAAATCTTTTTAAATAATTCAATAAGGGTACCCCTTACAATTCGAATCCGCTAATGAATGTACCAATGTTCGCCCCAATGAATACATTAATAAAGTTCTACTCGTAAATTTTTGAGTATTATTTAATAATAAAATTATTTGAAATGTGAGAAAAAAAATAATACAAAATAAAATTTTTCTATATTTCTAAATTTTGAATTGTGCTAACAACCTACAAATAAAAGCGATAGTTACTAATTTAGAATTGATATATTTAAACGATATAATTTAAAAAAAAAATTATAAGTAATCTATTATAATATGATTAAAAATGTAAAAAACATACTATGTGAGAACTATAGTAAAATTCAGTACACATTTACAGATATTTTGGCTATAAGTCTTTTCGATTTTGAAATTCTTTATGTTCAAACAGAAATCAAAGTTTATACATTAAAAATAAAGATTTTTCAATTATAAACTAAATTTAATTTACAAATCTCTTTTATAATAATATATAATTGCTGATAAAATTATAGCTGATATCATAATAAACTATTATTTTTTTATTAAAAAATCTTTGGGGCTGTTCAAAAATGACGTCACGCTGATTAGGTGGAAGAGGATTTGATAAATCTGTGGCAGAGCGTGATATTAGAGGGATAGAGGGGTTTCCAAAATTGTGACGTCACAAAACATTCCTGTAAAAGCAGCACAGAGAAAGATAATTCTGTTGTATTATCTTTACTCTTATATTTTTAAAGCACATTGTTTCGTTTAAATAATTCCAATTTACAATTTATTCGAAATAATGTCTAATTTTCCACAGTTGTAATCGATCAGACCATTTAAAGTATACTGCAATGCTTATACCCTAATTTACAAAAATCCAAATGCCAAAGTGAGGTAATCACATAATGGAATGAAATGGAAAAATCGACAGAAAATTTTTCACTAGCTGCAGTCATGAGGCCTAAATACTAGATGAGCTGAAGAGAACAGAATTAATAAGAAATGGAAATATTTTGAATTTTTGGGGACGTATAAGAGAGTGAGTAGAACTTAACGTGACGTCTTTTCTGGAGGGGGTTTCGCAATTTGTGACTGCGTGCGTGATACACTTGTTGGGAGGGGGTATGACATGGCCCAAATTTGCGTGACGTCATTATGTATATTTTAATCAGTTTATAAACATTTTAATATACAATAAATCATATTTAGTGAATTATCAGATGTAAAAGAAGATTAGAATGAATATTATTTTTTTTCCGACGAGAAAAATTATTGTTGTTTTATCGAGAAGAGAGCAGGCTCCCGCTGCCCAATGTGGAGGCGCCAACCATTCTAAAGCTCATTAATCCTTTTCGTACACATATTCTGCAAACACTAATATTTTAATTTATGCTATTTACTATATTTTACGATCTAATCACATTATATCTATAATTTACAACAAGAAATTCAAGAAAACATTTTGTTTATATAAATTTATTTAGAGAAAAGGGCTTTTTGTTTAAGTTAGCGTAGTTTGCACATTTTCGTATTTAGAGTGATTTGTCTAATATTTTCTGAATAAGATCAATAAAGCAGGTAAATACTGTAAGATATTTATTTATAATATGACAAATTATATTTAAGGACACTATACCGAATTTTATCCAAATTAACAAATGTTACCTCCAGAATCCCTATTAACTTACCACACTCTGCTTCAAAATTTTTGTATTATTGCCTTTTAGTTTTATCACGTTTATTTCATAAATAAAATACTTACTTGTATTACTAATCAGTGCTATAATAAACAACAATAATACTTGATCTGTCCAGATTAAATAATATTTTTTATTTAATGTAACTGCTATTGGTTATTGTTCTCATCAAGCCAGAAGCCTAAAAAATTATATTTATTGGTATTGCAGGTTTTATTTGTTTTTTTTTAAAAAAAAATTAAGTTAGTTGCTCAATAATTTTAAAGAAATTTGAATTATGTGATTAAATTTTATTAAAAAAGCAGGAATATTAATAAATTATAATTAGTCCTAGTGCACAATTATCTCTTGTATTCTTTTACTATTAAAATATAACTACTTATTATAGTATACATTATAATTATCTAGTTTACTATAATAATTATATATTTCATATAATATTATTATAAATGTATTATTAGTATTAATGTACTCTTAAGTACACTCATCATGGACATAACTAGCAATAAAACAGAAGTAATAGGCACTTATATGGTTATTCTTATATTAAAATGTATTTATAAGCTATCCAATTAAAGATATATCCACTTATATGGTTATTCTTCTATTAAAATGTATTTATCACAGAATTAAAGTCTATTTATAGATCTAGAAAGCTTACTGCGCTATTGATTGCCTGTGTAGATGTGAAGCAAATTGACTGATTTGAATTTCGGATATTTGCATGTCATGCGTAAATGGCTGCTCCATATCTAACATTGGCATTTGTTTTAAAAAACATTGTGTCTTACAAGCCATTAGTTAGTTTAACTAGTTTGAGGTATATTTTAATAGAGTTTATCCTCAGGAATACTTAAAACTATTATGTAATAGCTTTTAACTAGAATAATATAGCAATAATATACTGGTTTATAAAGAAAAATTTACAGTTAATGTTAAATAATTATCCATTATTTAAGATTAACTGTAGCAATACAATTGAAAAATAAAAGGTGCTATTATAGTTTGGCATATTAAAAATGTAATATAGATTGTATAAAAATAGGTACAGATAGACTCTTGCGATAAATCATAGTTTAAAATCTCATTTCAAAACTACCAATTCATCTAAAAAGCGCAGAATTTGTAACTGATTGGTTTAAAATTTCTTACACTATTTAGTTTTTATCAAAATTTAAGTATCTTATATTAAATGTCGGTTTTTGTCACAAAATTCGAAACAATTAAGTCTTCTAGTTTTATCCTTAAAAATCTATTATTATTATCCTAATATTATCATTGTAAAATTTTCAAAACAATGTAATAAACACCTTTAAAGTTTATGAATCAACAAAATTATGTCCCCAAAAATTCAAATAGAAAAACAAATACCAATAAAAGGAAAGACGGTTAATATACATATATATATTAATTTTATTGATATATTTACAACAAAATATGCAATGAAATATGTAAATTTCATGAAATGTAAACATACCTAAATTTTAATTAACAAAAACTAGTTTGTTGTGTCATTTGTATCACATACACTAGATTACTATTCAGTATTCATTATTTAAAATGTTTTCCACAAATTTGAAATAAAATAAGTCACACTTTGCGTTAAAGCATTAAAATTATTTATAAGTATGCGATTTGACACCTATTTACATATA
>JAUZNC010046524.1:0-16282 GCA_034780395.1 Vannuccia rotundouncinata | reverse complement strand
AACATGCATAAATTAACAGATACAATATAATTTTCCTGTGTAAGCAATATATGTAAGCAAAATTAGTCTTATTGTCATTAAACAAAATTGTCAAAAATCTTCACTCTCTCATTTTAACACTTGGTTCATCCACAATCTTGATGATTTTGTTTTCAACTACAGAGTGGTCTATATCTTTAGATGTCTGTAATGTGAATTATTTTCCAAGCACTTGCTTCAAGTAGGAAACTTCGCATTACTTCTCCTTTTTGGACAATGTTTGGACAACAGAATTCTGCCCAAAAAGTTCTTTGTACTTCCTTCTTTGTTCTCAATTTCTATTTGGCATTTCAATAATAACCCACAATCCAACTTTAAGATCTCTAATTTTTTGGTTTTTAGTATCATTTTCCATTTGAGACTGATTAGTTACATATATGTAGTGTATGTATCAGGTTTTCCATCCTTTATACCCATTTCAAATTCAATGTGTTTTCAAGGGTATATTTTTCTAAAATTATAGTAACTAAGTGTTTGATACTTGGAATTGGTGGTTGAAATTTAAATGTAAAATAAATTAAATATAAACATTAATGAGTGTATTTAAAAAATAAGAAATCAGTGTTTACAAACAAATATATATATAGTATGACCTTTTGATGAAATAGAAGATCAAGGGATATTATGGCATTTTGCTAAATTCATTGGTTTTCAAAAATTTTTCAAGGGGCAATGCAAAATTTTATGTATATATAATATATGTGTGTATGTATTGGCGGGGGTTATGAATTGATTCCATGATATAGTACCTATATTTTGATAATTTGTTTTATTTATTTTAGACTGTCCCAAGTTACCCCAGGAAAGCCAACGTTTTGGTTATTGCTTTAATTGTATAATTTATTTTTGGTAATTTGTTATTGTTAACTAGATATTTTTTATTACAGGTATGACAAATATTGAATTCTCAAGCAGTCTTTTATAATTATGAGAGACTAACATCTTTTTATAGCTGTTGCAAAAAATGAAATTCACATTTTCATATATATACTTTTCATTTGTTACCAAACGTGTAATTATGTTAATTCAAATTAACATGTTTGTTTAAAGTTAGTATCAAAAAGAAAAAATGTCAAATATTCATAAACTTGAAATAAACGACAATTTAAAAATGTGTTTGGTGGCATACTTTTTGTGCCTCTCTGTCACACCTCCATATTAGATAATGAAGATAAAATTACTCTATAAAATACCTATATTTGTATTTAGAATTTATTAAATAGAGGCTAATTCTGCGACACAAGGCAAAAAGAATAAAAAAAGAAAAAATATCTTTATAATACTACGAAATTATAAAAAGTAGAGGTTGATTATAGCTTGTTGTATAGAAAAAAATCAATACTCGTGAATATAATTTTAACTACGGGAAAACCAAATTCTAAAAATAGAATATTCTTTATATTCAGCAAAGCATAGGGTGTTTGCATTTATCAGATTAGAAAGAGTATTAGAGTAAAAGAGGATTAGAACGGATAAACATCAGAAAATGACAAAACATGAAAAGCTTACATCACGATCTTTCGCTTGTATACTTTTGGAACATTTGTCGCAGTTGATTGTTCTCAGATTACAGTGATTTTTGATATGATCGATCAATTTATTCTTGGGCACAGATTCTCCACAACCTTCAGTGCAGGTAATCGGTTGGTATTGACAGTTTTTCATGTGCTCCTGTAAGATAAAACAAATGGCAATCTTCTATGGGAATTTTCTATGTTTCGAACATTTTTCTATGTAAGTCTTAAATGTTATTATCATAAGCAAAATATATAGTGGTACTTAAAATTCAAGAATATTCTGATGAGCAAAAGTTTACAGGTTGATCAATAACATCGTATTCACACAAAAAAACATTTGGTCGATGTTAAATATAGCGATGAGTCAACTTTAAATTTCACTGAAGCTAAATATGAATATGAAAAGGGGTACGGAAATCGCTTTTAGTGTTTTTCAAACAATTCTGAATGAGGACGACTTTGATGGGCGTTTACAATTCATAAACAAGCAAGCTGATCCAACATTTCATGACATCTTGTTAGTCGGATGAAGCCAGTTCTAAACTAAATGTTTAGTCAATCGATTTATTCATGGCTGACAGTAATTCACATGAGACAATGGTATCTGAAAGGAATCTTTGTGTTATGAATGTTCGAGTGGTATAAAAAGACCAATTAATGCTTGTTGTAAATGTGGCTATCTGTTCGTTCTCATAGTTGCATACCTATTCGTGCTAAGTGCACATCCAGTATTCTGCGAAATAAAGCTTACTTCTAAACAACCTAATCTTTTCATTTACAAAAATGTTGCTGTAAACGTTTCAAACTATAGCTTCTCAAGAGATCTAATAAAATATTATACTTCCAGCAAGATGAGGCTCACGAAACAGAGATAAGATTGAATTAAATATATGGCTTACTTGACTTCTATTTCTGGGGTAATTTAAAAAAGAAATCTACAGGAATTCATGGCTATAACAATTGCTTGAGGAATACAGATAAAATTATTGTATATACCAAAAACGTTCCGGATGATCAACCTAAATTATGTAAATATGATAAAAATATAGAAAGGTTTAAAACAAATCAATCAATCATTATTTAATATAGATCTACATAAAGTTAAACAACTTATGCATTTCAGTTCGATACCAAGTTGCATTGAACTAATTCTAGATTTTTTTTGAAATAATTGATTGGAAAGAATCACCTCAAGCATAGAGTAGATAGTCACATTAGAACAGCCTGAAAATGGACAATTGACAGCGATGTTGGCCATCTCCCTTATCAGTGCACGATCAATAAACACCTGGAAAATAAATTTAAAATAATTAATAAATTATAAAATCAAAATTGAAATGCTGTCTTTTTTGACACTATAAAAGCCAAAACGATTTCGAACAATGTTTGTTGAAAGAATTCTGTGAGATGATATTACGTGAAGGTATTAATAGTTGATAAACAGCAAAATATTGTTTTTATAAAAAAATTATATAATTCATTTTGAGTATTTTAATAAATCAATATGATAATCATTGACAGAATTTCAAATTAAACTATTATTTATTACTAAGAGTATATTTATTATAATATAAAGTTATGTTAGAGAAAACGCCGACGTCTTGTACACCAATATCAGATAGAATATAAGTGACTGAATGTGTTTTCATAAACTTGGACAATTAATAAAAATGTTATCAGCAAATAGAAATTCAGATAACTTTCTAAAATTTGGAATGTATTAGGTTGTTAAAGAAGAACAGCTAGTCAATTTGCAATATAACATATGACTCTCTGTACTAATATAATTAATTAAAATTCACCTCATATTACGTATATAATCACTAAAGTTGGGATACATTTTGAAATATAAATTGATACATGTACACTGCTTTTACCAATTTCTTGATATATACATCATTGTAAAAGTATGAATTATTTTTATATACATAATTACATTAAATATTTATATAGAAAGTAAAGTTATTTGTATATACCTCATTGACTTTAACTGGTTGTTGAACATTTTCGCGACTGCATGAAAGACACATAAAATATTCATGTTGGAGAGCACTGTAAAAGAAACAAAGTATCATTATTAAAAACAAATTATTTTTAGATTATTTAATTCTTAACAAGAGTTAATAAAATTAGTATGTTAGGTGGGTCTCCATGACACACAAATACCTGTCAATGACTAAAATCCTCGATTTTAATTGGTCGAATTTTTTTCTGAATTCTGAATGGCCGCGAGACCTCCCTCTCACTCCTCGCACCCGCGCTAGTAAAACTTCTCCACACCCGTGCTTGTTAAATTTTGCGCACATTTACATGTTAAATTCTGACAAATGAGAATCGGGTATCATGCTATATAAGGTGTCTAAGTCGCGGTTTTCATTCACATTAATTTCTTACGAGTAGTGAGGTCGCTTAGTGGAATTATCGTTACATGTCGGACAAAAGAACCAATTTTTTTTATAGACATTTTTGATCATAGAGAACAAAAAAATCGCATAATAATTAATCAATTCAGAATTCATACATTACTTATGTGTGGATTGTAAAAGTTATATATTTTTTGTAATAAAAAAATATATAATGTATTGCTTACGTATATATTACATGATTTTAATGGTACTATTTCTATTTTCCTCTTTAGAGCAAAGTTATATTTTTCTTTAATTTATTATTTTGATTTAGGCGCAAACTTTCAATACTATATGAAATCAATGTATAGTCAATTAAAACACAATGTATAATAAAACCGAAAAATTAAGTTGATGATATTAAATCATACATATTTTATAAATCCATGTACAAATTTTTCGGAATAATAAATTAATCTAGTCATTTAACTGTATTTATCATGCTTAATGGAATTTTGTTAATATGCCATTTTCAACGAATAATCCACAGTCTAATATACACTGTGCCAAAACCACTTTTAAGAAGTAATTTGTCTATTTTTAAGAAAATGGAACACAGTAAAATAAATAGTTTTTTTTAATAAATAGTAAAATTAATATATATTCAATATAATTCATAAATATATTTTACATAAAATTATGTGAATTGTACAAAATAACGGTTCCGATTTTGTTCCACTATTTATTGATTTTGAACATATGTTAATAAACTCCTTTTATACTATAATAAAATATTTTAAATAAAATAAAAGTAAAATATAGTTTTTAATAGTCTTTCTGCTTGGTTTTATGTTCTAATAAGTTGAGCATTATACTTTTAAATGGTAAATATACGAATTTTTTCATATAAACCGCCATAAGCAGCTATTTTGTCTTATCTAAAAGAATTTTTTTTTGAGAATGCGATTTTTTTGTTCTTTATAATCAAAAATGTCTATAAAAAAATTTGGTGCTTTTGTCCGACATGTAACGATAATTCCACTAAACGGATTCACTATAATTATTTTGTTTAAATATTCTATTTCTTCTAGTAAATTATATTTTAAATCAACGATATATGTACAAATATTTATTATTTTGATATCTAATAGGTATTCAAGTTATATCTTTATTATACAATATTCTAGGTAAGTACTTTGCAAAAACAAATGAAATAATGTCATATTATCTATCATTTAAATCTAAACAATAATATGTAAAATCAACATAACTGAGGTGGGGCTGTTTTGCCAGCAGTTTAAAGCGAGAATCGTATGTACCACCTTATTATGGCCCCTATCAACGTGTTACACACAACATTCCTCCTTTCCTGATAAAGAATAAAATCCTTACGTAACAAAATCCAATATGACACCAAATATCCTAAAGGTACAATTCAAGATACAAACCAAGACATTTTTATTGATTTAAATCTACAACACTTTATGCACTATCCTGTCAAAGTATATGATAAAAAGTAATACATTTTCTAGATGACCATAAATTCATGACTGCAGGATACTCACTACAATAAGGCTCTAGATCTGAAATGGTCAGAACTGTTGTATAAAAATATCACTATGAATAAGATAGTGTTTGTTTGCCTCGGTACAGTTTCTACATTATATTTACAGAAGCCTGAACTGATTTGTTACAGAATAGAGGACTTGTATAATGGATGCCGATACTCATTGTATCCAGTCATATAATCATTTGCATAATCCTGTCAATCAAGCGAATACAAAACTAAGGAAGTATTTTAAAAAGAATGGGATCAAGGCCAACACCTAGAGATCAATGCTATACTATCTCAAACAGTATACATAGCATCTACTAAAAAAAATAAATCCCACTTATGAAAAATCTTACATTGACTTTTTGTACAAAGACAAAGAGAGAAAAGATCATGAATTGTCATCAAATTAGTACCTCATTAGAGAATACTAAATCTAAATTCATCCCTTCTCAACTCAACAAATCTGCAGAACCTCAGCCCTTCAGAAAGATGCCAAAATGTCCAAAATCATCTTTAGTACGCAACTTAAAGTGCCAAAGATAACAGTACACAAACAATTGGTATCAGTGCAGAAGTTGTTATGATTTTGATGGAGAATTGAGTGCTTTGTAATTGATTTATACGTTGGTTGTGCTTAATTTGTTTAATGTGATTAATTTGAGTAATATATGTTTGTTATTAACCATATACAACTCATGTATTTGATATATACCTACCATTAAATTTCCTTTTGGCGAAATCACCCCTCCATATATTAACCCTATAAACACGTAACTGACTTTTTCAATTTTTAAAATTTAATCTATCAAAACTAATGTGATGACATAATGAAAATAGCGGGAAGTCAACGTTATGAGTTATAACAATCGGTCTTTATACATAATGAAATTTTACAAATATAGTTGAAACACAAAGGGTCTGTATAATAATTGCCCTGTCTCAACAAATTATTATTCTATAATTCGCACGAAAAAAAGGTAAAATTATAGTCCTCATGGTAAATATATATATTATATTTATGTATTACATTTTTTAATATTTAAAACTAACATTTTAAGATAATTTAAAGACTATAAATTTACTGATTGATCAATTTAGAAAGTTTACAAAAAATCGACATGTAACATTATCACTTTTCAATATATGGTTTTACTGCTTGAAATCCGAATTCCGATAAAGAGTTTTTCAACGGTTTTGTAAACTCGTAAGGAAAATCAGTATTTTAAAAAGTATTTATAATGCTTACATTTTCATCATCATCACTAATTGTAACAATCTCAGCACGTACGTTCTTACAGTGAATCATGGCATCTGTGTAATTTAGTTGTTCTTGTACAATCATAACACAAAAATCCATACGACAACGAATATAATGAGCACCTTTAAAAATAATAAAATAAAAATCATCATGAAGATAAAATTACATTGTACGTATATCAGGAAAAAACTAATATATTCTATTTAGAAAAAATAAATAAATAAAGTATTTGATGTTCGTTATCAGCATTTTAAAAAAGTTATAGAAAAGGAAAAGACTAAGGCTGAAATAAATTTATATATTGGAAATTTTTGTATAAAACTTTATCAAGTTATACACTAATAATACAGAGGTATAAAACAGGGTGCAATGTAACATTAAGAGACGAAAAGAAAAAGGGGGAGGGGCAGATAACAGATAGGAACAGTCTCTCTTCCTCCCTTGTAATCTTTATTTTTCGCTTCTGTGACCTGTATTGATTTATTCACCTCTCTGTATCTCTTTTTGTACTCAGCCTTCTCTCCTCCCTCTTTGGCTATGTCTCCTTTCTCTCTGTGTTATACATCTGTATTATTATTGTATAGTTTGATAAAGTTTTATACGAAAAATAACCAATATATAAATTAATTTCAGCTTTAGTCAAATATAAAATTATATATGCTAATATTTAAAACATGTAAAACACAAGAAACGTTAAAATGAATCTATGCAATTTCAACATTATCATACTAACCTTCTAATATGTGAGTTCCTATTATTTGAAAAAAAGCAAATAAAAAAAGCTGCATTTTTCGCAATAAAATAAATTATTGGTGAACTGAAAATTAAAGTATTTTTTTATATTAAAATCAAATCAAATTCAAACATAATAATGGAAATTATTGATATATTCATAATTGATTAAAAATTAAAATATTACATTACGACACGAGTGTCCAGCAATGTAGCCAGCGTGTTGTTGGATAAACCATAGAAATATATATAATTTGATAAAATTGTGGGATATTTGGAGACTATTCATATTTATAAAAGTAAAAGGTGACATACAATTTAACTCCAAATTAATTTAATTTGAATTTTCGACAATTTAAATTAAATTACTTTGCAGATTTTTGTCACCTTTTACTTTTATAATCAAAAAATATAAATAAAAATGCTATAATATTCGAAAATAGAGTCCACGATAGCGAACGATAATTTTGTGTGCATGAATTTCCTTATTTGTACTATTATATCTTCTATTATTTATTGATTGTTATTAATTTAGTTATATTTAATAAATGGAAAATTATTTATTGCATACATTTGTATAGGATGTTATATAGATATATCTGATATATAGATATTTCTGCCTTCAAAACTCATATAGAAATCCTATAGTTATTGATTAAACTGACTGAAAATTTAAATAATATCTGGAATTTTTAAACATATTTAATATAAAATTATCCGACAGAAATGTATTTAATAGATATTTCCAATCAATCTCAATAATGGCTTATAAGGCATAAACATGGAAATAAACCAAATAAAAATATAAAATTTCCACTCTCCTTCTCAAGAACAAATACAAGCCATGTAATTCATATAATCAAACAGCAACAAACTAAAATTTACAGCGTTAAATATATTTTTTTCATTGGCAGCTATGAATATATTGATTACTATAAAAAGTCAGTAATATATTTATATTATTGTAAGAAAAAACAAATAGCATTATTTTTTTACAAACACATTCAATTAATTTTTATTAAATTCAAAAAAAGTTTATGGAAAAGATACAGTTTTGTCACATTTTGAATAAAATCATTTCTATATAAAATTTAAAATGTTTAGCAGGAACTTTTATATATTATTAAAAGTTTTCCCTGATGTTTAGATTATTTAGCACACATGGCCAACTCAAATGTGTAAATAAAAAGAGACAATAATTCAAACTATATCATAAATAAAATGGCTGACTCGAAAAGCGAGAATCACACAAATCGCATAGCACAAATAGTGACAAACATCAAAATTAGTATGAGGATGAGTGAATGTGATACAGTTTTACATATTGGAAAAGACATATATTGGTTGACTCGTGGCAAAGTGTGGAAAATAATTAAACGTTAAACTTGCCTGATTTCAAAAAAACATATTTCTATGAGGATGACAGACGAATGTAGGCCAGACTTAAATTTTCCTATATAAATTTTAAAACATTAAATTTTTGAGTGGATCGATTTTCAAGCTCTCATAAGCTGGCAGGATACCGTTCCAATCCACAACAGGCTCCACAACTACTAAAGACTCTGTAAGATCTTTTCAATTAAAATCCGAGTCTTAACCTCAAATTGCCGGCTATTTCTGACATGTTTTGGGAAAAGATGAGCCGCCAAGCTTTTATATTTGACTGGAATGGCAATCCTATGATTATTAAAGACACAGCTATCGGAAGCTACCGCAATTCCTGCTTGTTGAAATGGTGTGTGGCAAGTTTAAACTTATCCATTGTTCAAGTCAGGTACGAGACAATTAATTGAGGGAGCCACTGCTTATCACACCTGAGGAACCGAGTCTTAGGAGTTCAACTCCCAATCGCCGGAAAAAAAACTGGAGAAGACGGTCCTGAAATCAGACTAACTTATACCCATTCCCAGTCGATCATCTATAGAGTAGCCTAATGGTGGAGCACTCCTCCAATTCTTATTTAACTATGAAACTACGTGAATTATAAACAGAATCTAAAAGTATATCCAATTTTGTTTGGACTTTCTATATCAGAAAATCAGCCCAATTCCGAATCCGGTTGATGACACCTTGTCACCTTTGAGCAATTTTCACAAAATTGATTTTTAAGCCGCCATTACGAAATAATCAATTTTAATCAATATCTCGAGTGCTATAAACACGACAAGACACACAAAGAGGAGCAGAAATCCTGGATTGCATCAGACACAGCTGACAGGGCAAACATTCGTCAAAAGTTTGATTGGAAAATCGATTGTTTTAAATCAACATATATTAAATTTCTTTCAGAATTAAAAAAAATATTTTGGCGGTAAATTTAAATTTGTATAGTTAAACGAAACGCGATGAATACCACGAATTTTACAATATTGCATATGAAGAATTCGATTTCACTACTAAAAACATGGATTAAGGCATGAAATTTCATGTTTTCTTTTTTTACATGTAAGCCATCTAAATATTGTGATAAATTCCACCTAAATTTCGTTAGAGATTTTCCGATGACAATGAGAATTAATTAGGCATAGAAAAAGCCTAACATTTCATGAATCATTGTGTCATCTTAAGGAATAGTGTTTTAAAGGCCGCAAGGAGTGAAATGGCTGATTTCCGTTTAATTGGTACTGCCCATGCATAACGCGAAAGAATATCAATAACAGTCATTAGATACCAATAGCCCTTGTTCTCCCAGGCAACGGCTTGCATTTCCACAATGTCTGCCTGGCTCTGCGAATCCATTTTCCTCACCATGTAGGGAAACTTTTCGTCGCGCTGATTTGTGAAGGCAATTTTATTACCGATTGCTCTTCCTCCGCCGGCTACGGCTCCTGCGACAGCTGCTTTTGCCGCGATAGGTGCTGCAACTGTTCCACATGCTTTACAATGTACGTGTACTCTAGTTTCACTATTACACTATTTCACTTTTACACTATAAACACTTTTTGACAAATTTGCTAAATTATTTTCCTGTTTGGTTCCAGTTTTTTCATCAGTTTTGGATTGAGTTTTATATCCTTCTTATAGTAGTGATAGGCAATCTGTGTTATATCTCATGTTGTACCTATAATAAGTATTGTTGATTATTAACTTGGGGCGAGCTCTTCGTTCCGCCGGCATGTCGCCTAAACCTGAAACAAATGGATTTCAGACAGTGTGCACCTCGAAGATGCAATGAAAATCGGCAAAAAAAAATTTAATCTTTTCTGTGTGTATTACGCAAATATTTATGTATTATTCTAACACTGTACACAATTTTATATTTAAACGGTGGAAAACAATAATTATTATCTATTACAAAATTATCTATGACTGAAATAAGTGATTTTAATATATTGTTTTGAATGTTTAAAATATGAATTTGAATGGTTGTCATGATTGAGTTAATAAGTTGGAATAATAATGGAATAGAATACTTGATTAAATAATAAATGTTCTTTGATTAATAATTACGTTTCTTGATTGTAATTAAAGTTATGAAATGAATAATTTAAAGTTAGAATAACTATAATGGAAAATATTTTAAATCCATCTATAAACCTTAAACCCTACAGCTCGTATATTCTGAGGTGTGGCTTTTTATGATAGTTGTCTATTTCTATCGTTTTCTCGTTTTTTGTCGTTTTCTATTTCCGTGCTTTCAATGAGGTCCATCTTTCCCGATGGTTTATAGCATTTTATAATAATATTTTTAATATTGTTTAAAACAGCTTGATGATGACATGTAAACGATTTGTGGTACTTCATTGGGTAAAATTTTTGTGGGAATAAGTAATTCTTCCAAATTCATATCTATAAAAGGTATACATATGGTTTCTTGGATGTTGTATCTCTATATACTTGATTTAAGAATTTCCTATGTTTAGTATACCTTAGGCGTAAGAGTACATCAATCTGACAAGTATCGCGTGGATTTTTAAAAGGACCATATATTGAGTATTGAGAGCATGTGTTCACGCCTTTTTACCTTTTTGAAATAAATTGTGACTAATTGAAATAATAGTACGGGGTATGTTATGTACAAGTAGTATAAATAAAATACTGATAACTTTAGATCGTAGAGTTGAACCACATCGAAGGATTCAGGCAATCCCCGATACATACTATATCCATCCTTTTTCATTTTTGCTCTCTCGTATTGACTTCCAGTGAACCATTTTATACGTCTTGGTGGTTTATCATATATTGCATTACGGTAAGTAATCAAATTTTCAAATAAATTTCTCTTTCCAGACACGCTTTGTCCCTCGACTAGCATGGACCTCATATGCTTAGAGTGAAATCCATATTTATTTATTGTTTTTAATGACTTATTCGTACTCTTGTTTATATAGATATTATAATATAAGTAGGAAATATGATGAGATATTTTTTTCATTAATTAAACAGTATTTTTTGGAAAACGGTTGTATTAATAAAAGAACAATGTCATCTAAATGTGTTAATAAAGTATTCCGCGGTCAATTGAAACTGCCAGCTACTGCTCAATTAATTTGTAAGATTTATAAAATTAAGGAACCCAATATTTGTGTCCGCTATTATATGCGAAAACCATATATGCATAGAGTGAAATGCAAAAAAATGGTCTTTATTAATTTTCTCAACCGGTAATTTCTGTATTATTGGAGCTGATATAAATCTTTTACAAACTTTTAAAGTCTCTGGACAGCATATAGACATCTTTACAAGGTTGCGCATTATTGTCCACAACTTTATCGCCAATAAGAAAGGTGGAGTACGTTTCCGCATCCTCGATTGCCTGTTGTCGGCCTTGGATTATCGTAAAGTTTAGATTCGCTACTTCATCAGTATTTCCGTGCGGTCCAATATAGATCCGTTGAGTCGTAGTAGAAACTGATACTTTCCCGCCCCCATATCCTTGATCTGCATAGAATTGCCGGCCCAATCGAATCCAGTAGCATTGCGTCCAAGAATGGCCAGGAAAATATCATTCAAATGTTTTGGTAGCGCCGGAGCTTACTTCGATTTGGGGTAAAATATAAACAGCTTCAGTAATGCCTGTGTCTCCACCCATCCAATTTTAGAAGCAAGATGGTCCCGCGTTTCGTCAATACACGTTTCAAGATCTGGGTATAGCCGATGACTTTATCGTTGACAGGACCCCGAGGATTAGTATAAAGATAGTGTTGCTTATGAACAGGAGAGTTGAGCCCATAAAGGATTTAACGTCAATAAAGTGGTCTACTCCTAATACTGCACACAGCGATGAGGAGATACCTTGATGAGGAGGATTATAGACTGAAATGTCGCGTCGATATTATAATCAGATGATAAAGCCATTGTAGTATAGAGTGAAGTAGACCGACCGAGAGACAACCGTCAGTGAGCTCGTAACTAATGAGAATGAGAATGAAATCTACAAATCAACACACTTCCTTATATAGCATAAAACTTGCTTGCTTTAATCTGATTGATCGAAAATTTAACATTCAAGGGTGCAACATTTTTTTATTGGTCTAAATTTAACTAGCAAGAGTTGGGGAAGGGGGGTATCGACCAATCAGATTTGTGTCGTAGAGACCAACCTTCCAAACTACTTATTATCATCCTATACAAATGTATGCAATAAATAATTTTCAATTTATTGATTATAATTTAATGAATAACAATCAATAAATAATAAATTGTACAAATAGAAAAATTATTAAAAAATTATCGTTCGCTATCGTTGACTCTATTGATGTATTTCTAGAAATATCTTTTTCATATTTATTTATATTTCTATTATTATAAAAGTAAAAGATGAAAAATATCTCGAAAATAAATTAATTTAAATTGTCGATTATTACAATTAAATTATTTTGGAGTTAATTGTGACGTTTTACTTTTATAATTATTAATAGTCTTCAAATATCCCACAACTTTATCAAATTATATATATTTCTATGGTTGTATTCATTTTATCCCACTATGCTGGTCACTCGTAGCATAACGTAATATTTAAATTTTTCAATCAATTATGAATACATCAATAATTTCTACTAAATTTTAATAATAAATAAAATCCTTTAATTTTCGGTTCACCAATAAAATAATTTTTTACTGCGAAAAATGCAGCTTTTTTTATTTGCATTTTTTCAAATAATAGGAACTCATATATTAGAAGGTTAGTAAGATAATTTGAACAAATTAAATAATTTTTATTTGAACATGATCATAATTAGATGTTTGATATACTATATTTTAAGATTTTTTTTCTAAATAGAATATAATAGTTTTTTCCTGATAGACCCACAATATATTGTTATCTTCATGATGATTTTTATTTTATTATTAGGTACTCATTTTGTTCGTTGTAAAAACGATTTTTGTGTCGTTTTTGTACAAGAAAAACTAAACTTCACAGATGCCATAATTCACTGTAAGGCCATACATGCTGACCTTGTTACAATTAGTAATGCTGATGAAAATGTAAGTATTATAAATATTTAAAAAAAAGTAAATTTTCCTTACGATTTAAAAATTATTTAACATGTAAAGGTGTTGAAAAAATGTAAAGCAATTTACTAGGTTTAGCTTTTCCTATGTTTGGGGTAGAGACCTCGTCTTTACAAGCTCCTTTCATCAGTATACGGATTTCAAGCAGTAAAACGATTTCGTGCAAAGTGATAATGTTACATAAATAATCTAAAAAATAAAATTTAAAGTTTTTTGTAAATTTTCAATAAATGTATCATCTAAAAATTTAAGTTTTAAATATTAAAAATTGTAATACATATATAATTTACAATAAAGTATATAAATTTACAATTTTTCATTCGAATTAAAAATTAATTTATTGAGACAGAGCAATTAGTATACAGACCCTTTGTATTTCAACTATATTTGTAAAATTGCATTATGTATATATACCGATTGTTATAACTCATAACGTTGACTTCCCGCTATTTTCATTATGTCATCATATTAGTTTTGATATATTAAATTGGAAAAATAAAAAAATACAAATCAGCGGTAAATGGGTTAATATATGGAGGGAGTGATTTCGCCACTAGGTAATCAAATAGTAATAACATGAGTTATACTTTGTTGATATTAAACAAAATTTACTGAAATTAATCGCATTATTCAAATTAAGCACAACCAACGTATAAATCAATTACAAAGCACTCAATTCTCCTTCAAAATCACAAACATTTTTCTGCACTGATACCAATTGTTTGTGTCCGGTAATCGTTGGCACTTTAAGTTGCGTACTAAAAGTGATTTTGGACATTTTGGCTTCTTTCTGAAGGGCTGAGGTTCTGCAGATTTGTTGGGTTGAGAAGGGATGAATTTAGAAGTGGTTTTTTCTAATGAGGTATTATATTGATAACAATTCATGACCCCTTTTCTCTCTTTTTCTTTGTACAAAAAATCAGGGGGTGTGTAAGATTTATAAGTAGGATTTTATTTTTTTAGTAGATGCTATGTACACTATTTGGAATAGTATATCATCGATCTCTGTGTTGGCCTTGATTCGCATTCTTTTTTAATACTTCCTTAGTTTTGTATTCACTTGCTTGACAGGATTATGCAATTGATTATAGGACTGGATACAATGATCAGTTCAGGCTTCTGTAAATATAATGTGGAAACTGTACAGAGGCAAACAAACACTATCTTATTCATATTGATATTTATACAACAGTTCTGCATGACCATTTCAGATCTAGAGCCTTATTGTAGTGAGTATCCTGCAGTCACGAATTTATGGCCATCTAGAAAATGTATTACTTTTTATCATATACTTTGACATGATAGGGCTTAAAGTGTTGTAGATTATAATCAATAAAAATGTCTTGGTTTGTATCTTGAATTGTACCTTTAGGATATTTGGTGTCATATTGGATAATATGCCATTATTTTACAATTTGTGTTTTCAAAGTACTTACCTAGAATTTTGTATTAGAAAGATATAACTAAAATACCTAAATATCAAAATAATAAATATTTGTACAGATATCATGATAAAGATAATTTAAAATATAATTTACTACTACAAATAGAATATTTAAACAACATAATTATGAATAAAACGCATTTCTGTAACACATTTTTAGTAAAACTTTTAATAAAAAGATAAATTGTCACTTTTACTACATTCAAGTAATAAACTCTTTATAGAATAATTGTTATACATGTATAAGTTCGCCCCATCGCTACAGGAGAGGTGCGTACTAAATACTTAACATTAATCCTCTATTTAAAGAAGCTGATTTCTTAGTGACACTATTTTTATGTCGGAAATGTATTTTTTTGAAATGATAATAAAGTTTAATCAGGGGCGGCACACTATAGCACAAAATCCAACGCATGGTATATTTAATATATTACAACAATTTAAAGGTTTTTCCTTATTTATTTTCAGTCCTTCCTATTTCGGACAGCTACAGCCTTAGGCTCTACTACATCACTGTGGATTGGACTACATGATCCTGATAAAGATAGAAACTTTCAATGGGTAGATGGGAGCAAGAGCACCTACACGTAAGAAATAATTTATTCAAGGAGACGTAAAGTTGATGTAAAATTCAGAGAGTTAAGATAAAGATAAAGATATTGCCCTAATAAAAAAAGGAAAATAATTCAATTTGTAATCAATATCCATAACATTTTATAGATTCATATATTAATATTATATATGATCACATAATTACAAAATCACTAATTATTTAAGTGTTGAGTCTTGCAATGAATATAGTAGGAAAATGAGAAGAATAAGTAACTCTTAACAAAATAGATATAATATTTCATTCATATTTCGATGCCGCTATAACTCTGTTAGAAGGACTCTACGTAAAGCCAAAGAATACGATTTTTGCACGACATCTTTTAG
>JAUZNC010046513.1:0-16285 GCA_034780395.1 Vannuccia rotundouncinata | reverse complement strand
AATCGGCCAAGTGTCGTTTTATCTAGTCACACTTTTTTTTCCAGCTAGGCGCATTTTTTTCTTTGAAAAAAAGTGGGGGGGCGATCGCCCCTGCCCCCCCTACTCCGCGGCCCCTGTATACTTTCTACTTTAAAATGAATAGTTACATTTGGATTCATAATAAATTTATTATAAATGAATTGTCATGGATTCCGTAACAATTTATAAGACGAATCTGCAATCTTTTTATTGCAATAATCTAATTTCTATCTGCAATTTACTTCGTTTATTTGCATCGCTGCGAATAACAGTCGACTGACAAAATAAAGACAAAAATCCGAGCAATTTCGACTGACAAAATAAAGAAAAAAATCAACACAATTACGACTGATAAAATGAAGACAAAAATCAACACAATTTCGACTGACAAAAATCAACATAATTTCTAGCAAAATTAATAGAAACAAGTTACATTCTCATTTTGGCATGTGGCGATTCCTGAAGAGCGTCGGGGTCCCGAATAGCAGAATAAACCTCAAGATTCGGGAGAATACAAGTGCTCATCATCAGTGCAAAAATGTGAACACCCACAAGAAAGCACACACAAACTATGAAGCCCGCGACCAACTTCGGAGGTGCGTTTGTAGGAATCTCAAAGACAAATAGAGGTTACAAAAATTTCATTTTAAACGATATAGAATTACAATAATAAGTAAAAAAATAATGCAACTATATCTTTCGAGTTAATCATAGCAAAAATATTAACAAATTAGAAACAAACTGCTACAAAAAATATTAAAACTTACATCTAATTCAATCATGACCACCATTGCAAATCCTGACAGTAGTCCTGATATTCGACTTGAAGCTTTAAGCTTGGCTTTACTGAGTTGCAGTCCTCGCCAAACTAGATAAGTTTGACCAGCAGACTGTTTGTTTAGCTGTAGACATGCCTCAGCATCAGGGATGGGACTAGAAATCTCATTAAGTGGAGTTGATTGATTCCCATATCCCATAGAAATAGACATTTCTGTAAATTAATGAAATATCACCAGATATAGGTCTTTACACGTTTTCTATCAAACATATTAACTTTTCAAGCGTTAGGTAGTTTTGATGGTGTGTGGTTTTCATTTATGTAAAACATAATTAAATAGCAATTAGTGAATGGTTTGAAAGTTTTACTAATGGTTAAATAGCAATCAAATTGTCAAGGCAATATTTTTTATGAAATGGTCAACAAAAAACTGTAATTATTCAAAGTCATTAACTGAAATCACTCATATTTCTATCATCAACTTAAATAATGTCTTTTTCATCGTTGATTGATATTAGTAAAAGAAAAATTAATTTATCAGTAAACCATATTTTCAAAACTAATAATTTCCCTAATTTTATGATCAATACTTTTACTTTCCTCTTTCTCCTGCATTTACTGTATATTCCTATCACTATTTTTCTATACTATATTACTTTTACCATATTATCTAACTTAATACTTTATTACTATATTTAAACTTCCTTCATATTTTCTTATTACTATATAACATACTGATGTACAAACAAGATCAGGAAATATAAGGCTGTACTGATTTCAATTCCGTACTTGCCTACAATTTATTTGAAATATACACTTGTTATTATTATATTATTATATAAACTTTATGAACACTGAAGCCAAGACTCACCCATTTTATAATGAAACTTTTTAATTATTACATATTAGCATTAAATATTACATTCATATTAATAAGGATTAAATAATGTAACTGCTATTTCACACATGTGCATCAAGCCTAAAATATTAATGAACATCATATAATAGAATATCATTAATATACATTATTATAGGTAAATCAAGCAACACACTTTTTGTATTCAGAGAAAGCTTGTGAAGAATGTTATTAAACAATGTTGAAAAATAGAGTATGAGATATCAATTAAATATAATGTTGTCCATGTTTCATAAACCAATATATATAGATACATACATTCCGTATATACTAATCATTTTGCTGGTCTACTATAGTACATTTAATGTGTTATAATATATTTCAATTGAACATTTTTACATTAATATTTATTACAAATTGGTATATCTAGTAATACAATAATTTATCAATGTAATGTTATTGAAAATATATTTTGTTAATATTTGATTGAATGATATATAGAATGAGAAACTTATTAACTTGACTTAATTATAGATTTAAATTTGACTTAGCACTCCTAATTTTTTTCAAAATAATAATAAGGAAGATGTCTATCCCTAATAAAATAAATTTTAAAAGAACTTTATTTTTACCTTATTAAGTAAATTACAGAACTTAAATTTTATTTTTAAATCTATGGATATCCTCAAATTCTTTGAAAATTCCTATCTCAGACATAATAAATCAATGCCTAGTCAATTTTAAAAAGAAGCATTGCTGTTTAAGATATATTTATAAGCTTAAATACAAATAAAAAAAAATTAAAAAAATTAGGACTTAATTTAACTAAACTGATAACAATTAGTATATACAGTCAAATATGCATATATCGGATCTGATTATATCGGATTTCTGGCAATAAATGATAATTTGCATGGCACAGAATGAAAATGCTTATTCTGTAATGTTAATCTACTCCACATATATTGATTTCAAGCAATAATGGATTTCTGGCTTTATCATTAAAGAGTTAAAACCAGTATACCAAATTTCCAGCTATTAAACATTTTTTCATTGGAACCATGCAATCTGATATATGCAGATTTGACTGTATATATATATTTTATAAATAATATCTGCAATAGAAAATTGTTTTTTTAAATAATTAGATTGTTTAAATTTTTAGAAATAATTTCAATTAAGTAACCTAAACAGATCAAGTTATTTTAGGTTAAAATTAAATATTATATAATGTTTTCATTTTAAAAGCTATGATTTTTGATGGCAGACTTAGTAAAATAACCATAGCATAATTTTGTTAAATGACCACATATTGGATATATTATATATTTAGAGTGACACTAGTCTCTCATATTTTGGATATGAACTATTAATACAAAGGCTGTGTCTACAGTACTGCATATATTCTGCAGTACTTATACTATTAAAATCTATATTATGCAGAATTAAAATTTTACTAAAAACAATTATACTGAATTATATGAATTTTTGGATGGTTATGCCTGTTACAATTAAACTACCAAATTTGCAGCACTTTAATTTTTTATGTATAGTACCCTTATATATTATAAATAAAGTAAAAAATTTATAACAGTTTCTTTAATTTTGTCAATATTTACATTTAATTGAGGTTTAGAAAATATTATAAACTTAATGAACTGATAATTATACAATCTACTCTGGCTAAACTGAATATTCATAATTCAGATAATTCCACAAACTTATTGCTAAAGAAAGAACCAACAATTGCCTTACATCTTTTCTACACAAAATAGTAAAATAAGCATATACTGTTTACAAAACAGATTTCAATTACCCTTGTACAGTTTGTTAATGAGATTAGCTATATGTCTATTATACTTATTTTATTACTTGTTTTTACATGTGTTATTCTTATTTTGTATAAACTGGACAATGCCCTAACCAGATGATTTTATGGATAGGATCATTCTGCCAATCCTCGGCAGGGCTAAAAATGGAGCCAATGCTCAGCACCCCCTAAATGTTTAAAAAATATTTTAAACTAGTGGAATTTCATTATTGTAGTAATAATAATATGTTATGGACTAATTAATTTCATTATATAATTCATTATTTTACATGACAAAACATCAAAAAGAAACACTTATGAAAATATATTACATCCAACAACAACAACAATTATTATATGTTAATTAGTATGGTAAAATATTTAAATTGATTCTCTAAAACAATTAATTTTAATCAATCCATTTATATAACAAATTAATTACAAATCTATTATAAACTTTAATAATCAATGTTAAAATATACATTTTTAAAATTTTAAAAAGAAGTATTTATAATATTTTGTCAGATTTATAGTTTATCTAGTTTAGCCTGAGCTAACTGGGGCCATAAGCAGGAATTTTTTATTTTTTATCAGGTAGTGTTTCTAAAAAGGCACATTTAAATAAAATTATATGTAAATCATATAGGTGCACACAAATAAAAAAACAAAAGACACATTTTCTGAAAAAGGCACTATATAACTTTTATTTTTCCAGGCAGCTGCCTGAATGCCTAATATGTGGTTTTGGCACTGTAGACTATTTAAATATAATAAGAAAATTATTTTAAATCATTGCTAATTAAATTAATTTATTTTAAATTTTCACTTTATAATTTCAATATAAATTAAAAAAATTTGTGATGTATATGATAGTATTGACTATAATAACATATTTCAAGGGTAAATGTAACTATAGGGAAAATTAATAAAATATTTCAATTTCATGTCTAAATGGTTCATAATTATTATTATATGAATTTTTATCAAATGTTACTATAAAATAAAACGAATGTTTTACAAATACGTTCAAGAAGATAATGAAAATGTTAAATTTTAAATATAATTTAAGAATCTAGCTAATTAATACAAATTGATTACAATAAAATATTTATTTTTACCGCGCGCGCCAGCTTACATTTGTTATGGATACTCAATAAAACAAAGAATAATATTATGATATATTACATATATTACATATATTGCACATATTTATTTGACGCATTTGAAAGAAAACACAATTTAATATGAAATTATTATTAAACACAAAATAGAGCTAATTACAAAACTTGTTATTTACACGCGAGTTAAAAAATTATAGTAAAATAACTACATTTTGTAATACAATAGTTATTATATGTTATTATTAATATATTTTTCAATCGTTTCTGATTTTTTCAATAATTTTTTCAAATAATTTGTATCATAAAGTTATGGAAGTTGGTATCAAAAATTCGATGAAACTGGCATTTGATTGCGCATTGTTACAATCAATTTATAGCTGCCAATTTATACAATTTTAGGGATGTTGAAAACCATCTTTGTTTTAAAAACGTGTAATTCTTGTTTAAGTTATGTTATCTAGCATGTATTTTCGTACAAATAATAGTTATTTATATGAGACATTAAGCAAATGTTTCTTATGAATTGAGAATTTGGAAATCCCAAAATCAGGAATAATACTTTGATAAAAATGGTACAATTATAAAGAACAAACTTTTTAAACACACTCTCCCTGACCTTTGTAATCTTTACTCAGAGATATCTTGAATTTATATTATTTTCTAAGTTATTTATTGTTTCATAAAAATTAATTTATGTAAGTATTTCATATAATTTCTCCTTTAATTCTTAACATAGTACATTCTTAACATTGTACATCCTTAACATTAATGCATAGTTATTTAAATATAAATCATTTATAGCAAAAATTCTGATTTTAACTGGATATTTAGAAAACCTTAAATATATGTTGTGAATTTGTAGAGTTCACAAACAGGATGTACCAACAATCAGTTTGTTGATGATACACCCTGTTAAGTGTTTGCAAATTATTTGTACCAATGATAAATTAAAAAAAAATATATATTTATATAAATGTTGAGATTTTCTATATAGTGACCAGAATGATGCTGATTTGCAAGGTTGGTAATCCAGGAATGATCATCCACTAGCTCAACACAATAATGAAATAACTCAAGCTTTTTCCATTCCAGATGTAGAAAGTGATGTCCTCATGAACATGCAGTGAAGGCATTAATCAGTGCATGGGCATCATGAGACACTTTCTGGATGAGTGTCCATGATTTTGATGACAATTTGACCAAGTTGGTTGCAAGTATAATGCCCTTATGGTCAGTCAAAAAGATGACAAAGAACTGTGGTTTAATCATGTCATGTGAACCCATTTACTGTCAAGTTGAGAGGCATTAAAAGAAGTGTCCAAATAGAGGGACAATATCATAAAGCAGAAGCTTGTTGAGCAGTTTCACAATTTATTGATTTTTCATGGACATCTTAAAGTGGGAATCTTTTGTCTGAAGAATGCTAGATAAAATAGCATTCCAACTTGAGCACTTTGCACAAGAGTAGTCTATCAACCCCTCACCTAGGAGCATATTTAAGTTTCATTTGTGTTTTACTGGTATGATTAATTTATTAACCCAAATATTAATAATATTAATAAAAGTGATAATTTATTAACCAAAGAAAGACTGGGTGTGTTAGTATTAATAAAAGTGAACAGGAAAGCCATTGAGAAAATAGATTGGGCTAAGTTAGTGACAAAATTCTGCCAGCATCATCTGAGATGCATGCTACTGTGTTTGTTTTCTGATTAAAGCTGCTGGTGTAAAATAGCTAGAAAACTGACAAAATGAGTTTCTTTGCTTTTCTATGAAGTACATTACATATAAATACCCACTAGAAAACTAGAAAAATTAATATGTATCTGTTTTAGTTGTTTTCTGCTATTTTCACCAGGATACATGTCACACTGGAATGTTGTTTTCATTTCACTCACTTCCTCAACAATCTCAACCATTGTGTACATATATAATACCATATGATTTTCATTAGACTTTGTAATTCAAAAGTCAAATTTTGAAACTATTCGGCATAGATAATATTGGTAAGTGTAGGTTCTGTTAACAAATGTACCTATATGAAGTGCTATAATTAACAATTATGTCTAATCAATACATATTGTTATATATAAGTATGTAACATATTCACACTTATACTCATATTCACATTTATGCTAATATTGTGCCATCTACACTGTCATATATGTTTTTCTAATTGGTTGTTAATTTTATCATGAGTATATCATTTGTTAATTCATCATTTTATATGTAAAATTTCAGAAAAGTACACACTTGCTTCTCCAAAAGTTTTTTTTACACCCTCCATGACATTATTAAATCCCCCTCTGGAAATCCTGGATCTCCACTGAATAATACAGTTTTTTATTAATATTGTGGTAAGATTATTCTTTGTAAATATTAAGAAACATGCAAAACTGGTGAATTTGTTTTTAACTCACTGTAAATGTTACCCAAACTTTCTTATTAGTTTTGAAGTTGTTCTGGAAATGTCCTGAAATTTTATTTTTCAAAAGGGTATGAACCCTGGTATTTAATTCATCTGTATTCCTCTTTCTGTGATCACTGTATTTAATTAGGTACTTTATTGAATACTTTTAATTTTTACTTAATAATAATTCAGTGTTTTACAGTTTCATTTCATATATTTATTAGTGTTCTGAAAATTATAGTGTTTTATAATTACACAAAGTATATTTTCCCATAGTATAAGTTTTTTTGTTGAATTTTCCTTTAAATTGTAAAGAAAATCTGAGAAATTTATTTAAAAAGTTTATTTTTTATGGCACATTTTAATTGAGATATCAGGCATCATCAACCTATTATTATATATAAATAGATAGGAAATAGGTAAATCTTAGACATCATAATGCTATTGTAAAAATACTTTCTATAATATAATTCTATTGCAATTGTTATCCATTAATTATTGTAAACTGTTTGGTTTGAAATAAAATATATAGTTTAGAGATTGGCACACAATAAAGCCAGAAGATTGTGTTATCTATGTGTCAAATCATTAAAAAAAACTTTATGTAAAAGACTTAGGTACAAATTTCTCATAGCTAATTGTGCAATTTTTTGTAACTAAATGCACAATTCTTTTTAAAAAGGTGTCTGAGAGATATATGTTTTTTATACTCATAATCTTACCTCAATTCAATACAAATGTCTCTTCTTTCAATGGCTTTGATTAATATCTAACTTGAATGTTATATATCATAAATGTGGTGGTTTTATAATGTCAAGTTTATGGGTGGGGGAGTGGGCAGCTTAGGTAATAGTATACATTATATTATTATTTTTAAATTTCAATTTAGTGAAAATGAATACTTGGTGCAAAATGTTTAAATATTCACAATTGGGACACTGAATGACCAATTTCTTAAATGTAATATGGCAGTGTCTCAGAGTGGTTCATAATAGAAATAAATATACTATAAAATTAACTGTAATAATGCAATAGATAAAAACATAAAAAAACATTCCAGTAACAAAAGAAAGTTAAAGTTAAACTGCAAATAACCACATAAGTCCATAAAGATGGTATTGTCCTTGGAATACATTTTATTAATTCCTAATGGGAATAGTAGGGAAATCCAGTTATTTGGTTGGAATTTAGGGAATAGTATGAAAATTTGAATTCATGTTTAAAAAAATTTTAATAGTGATATATTATATTTGGTGTCAAAGAAAGAAGAGAAAAACAAGAGAGAGAAATTTAAAAAGTTGAAGTCTTAAAATTGTTTCAATCAGTAAAAAACAAAATGCAGTAGTCTAACTAAGTTATCTCGAACTGAAGCTCCTGTTGGTAGAGAAAGAGAAAATGGAAATCAAAAAGAAGACTCCTACAAAGTGCATATATGAGAGTGTTCTGTAAAGATCCAATATGGCATCACCTATCCTGGATACTCTTTAAAAGATTCCACTAGTACTTGATAAATAGTGACTTAACCAGTATGTCTATATCATAGCAGAACATCATTCCAGTTAATACTTTTTGTATATCACCCATGATCTATGCATAGTACTGGCATATATAGTATATATATTATGCATCTATTTTATTATTGCAACTTTATGCTAATAATATAACAAATATGTACATGTTATAATGGTTCACAATATTTAAAAATAATAGTTTATATATGAATTAGGTAATTTATGTTTAGCCCAGTAAATCGAAAATAGGAACACTGTATTTAATAATTAATATTAATTTGTTTCAATAATTAGTAATTTTTGATATGTTTTAACTTTATAGTAAACTTAGATTATTTTACATATTTATACGGCTTCTAATTTTACTACTGCTGCTGAAATTTTACAAAATTTAATATATAATTATAAAATAAATTGAAACTGCATATATTATACATACAGTTCACAATTAATGGATTTTTTGAAATAATTGATTTATTATAAAGTAGTTAAGACATGTTATATAGATATTAAAGTTTAAGCCTCAATATTTCCTGTGAACAGCATATTCTAGTTTGGGCTCATCCATGAAGTGTGTATGCAGATAGGGGGATAGATGTAAAGTGTACATGTGTGTATAGGGGGGGGGGGGGGGTAGAGGTTCGAAAAGTGTATGTATGCTTTTATAAAAATGTAATGTCTTTTTTTGCCAGTACCTAGCTATTAAATAAAATATAAATTCTACAATATTAAATATCTAATAATACTGACTTTCATACTGTTAACTGTTCATTCATCACTGACTGTGGAAATAAATGCTATGGCAGGCTATTTTATTATTTATATGTGTGTTTATAACTAGTAACTGTGGCATATTTATTTTCAATTTGACAAAGTCACAAACATAATCAATGTAGTTGCTATAAATTTGGGCCATTATTGATCGATCGACCATTGAATTGTTATTGGTCTGTTGGGAAGAGTCAGAAACCTTCTGCTTATTTTGTCTATACACTACTTTTCAAAAATGGGCTAATTTAAAAAATTTAAACTTTACCATTTTACCATACTTTCACAATGCCTGATTAAAGTCTACACTTACACATCTATACTTTCTTACTGTACATGGGGCACATCTTGTATCTAACATTTTTTAACAGCATATGAGTATTCTTCTAGAGGGGGGTACATGAAGGGGGTGTCAAAATTGGTATAATGAATGAATGCATACATACTTTATGGATGGTCCTATGTCCCTTTTTTGAGTTAATTAACGATTTGTCAACTGTTTAGTTGCTATAATTAATAATCCTAAAACATACACTTTTTTTGCATGGTCCTGACAAAAATTCTATTTAAACACATAGTGATACTCTGGATATAATGTGACTCAAATATAACATACTTTTTTGAAGGACCCTTGAAAATTACATTTTAGCGGAATTATACTGTACTATTATTTTAGTAGTTAACTGTTTATTTATATTAAATATACTTACATTCTATTTTATTCTAATTTCACTAAAGGCAATGGAGGATGAGGATGACTATGAAAGTCTTCCACCTTCATCATCAACGTTCAATCATCTTCTGGCTGGATCTGTTGCCGGCGTCTTAGAACACACGATCATGTATCCAGTTGACTGTGTCAAGGTATTCGTTTTTGTCGAGAATTACAACCTATGCGACCCTTAGTAGTTGAATATCTTTCTTTGGCATTTTTTTTTTTAAATGAGACTTAAATTCATTCGTACTTCTCCACAGGAAATATTACTGAATTTGAGATTTTCTTTTTCTATCTTATTTATTATTCCATGAACGTCCAAATAAGATTGTAGATTATAGTACAATTTTTTAATTTACAAATTGAATTTTACCTGCTTGGATCCATTCTTCTACTCACCTTTCCCATTTATTCAATAAAATTGTTTTTAAACTTTGAGTCCGTTTTATCCATTCTACTCATCTTTCCTAATTATATATAATATTATACATAGTTTTACTGTTCGCTTTCTAGACACGACTCCAGTGTTTGCAGCCAGTAAAGGAGGCTCGTTACTCTGGCCTCACTGACGGTTTGGTTCGTATTATGCGCACAGAGGGCTTAGTTCGATCTATGCGGGGTATTGGAGCAGTGGTGGGGGGCGCTGGGCCAGCTCATGCACTCTATTTTGCCTGCTATGAACATGTCAAAGAATTGTTGGTGCAACCACAATGGGGAGGCTTCAATCAAGCGGCTTATGCGATAGCGGGTTGTTGTGCGACTATATTTCATGATGCCATCATGACACCTGCTGATGGTAAGCTCAGAATCCATTATCCAGTTGTTTGAATCGGTTGGTTGGTTTAGTTAAGACCACCTGCTACAGTTTATATTAATGGTGGCGTTAATACAGAGATGTGATAGATGATAACAAATGATAAAAGCTTGTAAAATAATATTTAAATTAGATTGCTTTACGTTTCATTAATTATTTATAAAAGTTGTTTGTATGTTTAAACTATTGTTATTAAAAGTAAGAAGAAGGTTAATTGGTACAGCTGTTTAATAATTAAGCAATTGTACCCATTAATTTATCTATTTTATTTTTATGTTATTAAAATCAGCGAAATATTTATGTTTATTAGATTCATAATAATTAATGTAATTTTGTTGTTGCTTGATGTAAAATTGTTCATGTTCAAGTAGATGTAAACCAATAAAAAGTTGTATTATAATGATTTATTAACTATAATTTATCAAAGTTTTAAAAAATTTAAAAAATTCCTATTACTTTCACGAACTAAACAATACTGGTACCTTAAAGATTTATTTTGATCATTAGTTTCTTATCAGTTTTTCAAAATTTTGTGTATTTTCCGATTATTTCGTTTCACATATAATTGTTGTCACATCTCCAATATTCTGTCATTACTTTATTTATAATCTGAACCAAAGTTAAAATCAATATTTGACTGGAATGAAAATTAGTCTGTATAATATAAAGAGTTTGCGTAATTATAATTAGTTTTCTTTTGTTTAAATTTACATAATTTAACCATTTTCTATTATTGATTCATGAACTGGAAATTTCTAATTTAAAATGTTTCATTATTGAATGTGTATTTTAGCAAATTTATAATTAAAATTAATTTCCCTTTAGCTGTAAAACAACGAGTACAGATGTACAACAGTCCATACTCCAGCTCCGGAGAATGTCTCTCCTCCCTGCTTCGTGTAGAAGGTCCTGGGGTTCTCTATCGGGCTTACCTCACGCAACTTACAATGAACGTGCCTCATCAATGCGTCCACTTTATCGTATACGAAGGGAGTCAAGATTTGATCAATCCGGGGCGCTCCTATCGCCCAGCTACTCACATGCTCTGTGGACTAATGGCGGGTGCCTCTGCCGCTTTGGTTAGTACTCCTCTGGATGTCTGCAAAACATTACTCAATACCCAGGATCAATGTGGACTCAACAGTGTACTCCCACCAGGAGTCAGGAAGGTCAATGGCCTCAAAATGGCTGCCTCTGTTATTTACCAGAACTATGGATTGAGAGGTTTTATGAAGGGTTGGCAGGCGCGAGTTGTATTCCAGATGCCTGGTACGGCTATCTCTTGGTTTGTTTATGAATCTTTCAAACATTTTCTTAGGTATAATCCAACAGCGTCGTCATGACCACAGAAAACACTTAGGTCTAATTAAGGAATCCCGGTTGTTACAATCCTTTACTTTAGCATTACAAACAATTTTGAACAGGTAATATATCTCCACTTCAACTGTTATGACACATGTTGCCATCGTTTTTACACACTTCTATTAATTAGTCTTAGTTTAGTGGATTTTAAATCATAAATTTTATAATTAAGAACGATACATATTGTGCATTTTTGTTTGCATCAACTTTAGTATCAAACAAATCAATGACCCTGGTTGTATTCACATGTAATAAATTTTGCTGGCACTTATTTAAATTTTAAAACGTTCCAATGTTTCGAAAAAAATTGTTTTATGTGATATTTCCCCTTTTTTGTAATATTTCAGTTGGTTAGTCAGTGGTGTATGTTCGCCAGTTTATTATATCTCATTGGTTTAGTAACATCATTATGGACCCATCACTATTCTAGAATATATCTTACAATTGTCAGGTTGCATAAAGAATGTTAGGTTTGAAAATGGTAGCTTACAACTCGCAGTATTGCATCGAAAGTGCGTTTGTAATTTACAAAGAATACATTCAAAGTTTCTATTTTTATATAATATTGTAATACTGAAATATTCTTGAATTATAGTATGAAAGAAAACTGTTGTGAGGTAAATCAAATTTTAATAACATATTTTGTTTTAAAAAGAATTGTTATTAGTTACAATACACATACATTTAATTGAGTTGCTATGTCAACAGAACTTGTTTTGCTTTCGATTGGAAGCTAAACTGAGAGATGGCTAATTAAATTTTGTATTTTACTGAGCAAGGTCATTTCTTTCTCCTTTAGTATAAGTTATTGGTTTTTACCCTTGACATAGATAGGTTAGTTTACATATGGATATATTAATACAGAATTGTATTGATATATGTTGTGTAATAAATACTTCAATTGCATACTCTTGTAGACTACAGTATCTTATTATGTTTGTTATAACTTATAATATTGACTTAGCAATGCGACCTTTACATACTGCGTATTCATAATTAGCTTTGTGAAAATAGACTGATTTATATAACAATTAAATATTTCCTTGTGCCAATATTGAAGTTGCTCTGGTGTAGTGTCTCTGTATTATAAATGTATCTGCTCTATTGTACAAATTTTCAATTTATAGCGTTTTCCTATTATTTTATTTGTAAATATATATATTATATTGTTTTTTAAAAGTAAACAGCTTTTCTTTTAATTTTTACGAATTTTAAAAACGGAATATTATGAACTAAATTATTCGAATTATTATGTGTTTATAATGTATCATATTTTTTAAATTTAATGATTTATTTTGAAGAAATACAATTAAATATAAAATAAGTAAAATGTTGTTTTAGTGCAGGGAAACTTCGACGGTTTTAGTAAATTTGCATAACGTAAATATGCATATAACATTTCTGTTCTGAATATCAACATTTTCGGTCTAACATCAGATGTAATTAAATCGTCGGGTATGTAATTGATATATGTGTAACATTTCCAGGCAGTTTTTAAGAATGCTTCTATAACATCTCATACATATATTTTTCTGAGTGAAATTTGCAAAAATTTTACGATCAAGTCCAATTTACTTTTTTATCCAGGGCCGCACCCTTTAGTTATTTTAAACGTTTTGTTTCTGGGCCACCTTGCGAAGCGTCCGATTTCTCCAGAATTTTTGTGCAACTTTCGCAAGCTACAGAGTAGCTAGTACCCAATGGACATCACAGGGGGCGGGACACATTTTACGACAAAGTGACAGCCAATTAGTTCGATCCTAAGGCCATGACCTTCTCCTGGGGGGCCCTGTCAACTTATTTGGCGGGACGACGGTAGTTGTCTTACCCCCCTTTCGGAACCCTGTCCACCAAATAGTCCCTAAATGTTCGGAGTCTAAGTCGCATCACCGAGATTTGATGTTTAGGTTCCGAGGTATAGTATACTAATCAATTAATGTTAGCCTATGTTAAGCCAATTAATGTTAGTTATTAAAAACATTATTTTCAATATGTTATATTTTTATGGAAAAATGAAAATTTTAACATGTTCCTTGTCTAATCCTCCACCCCTGCTTTATGGTGCTTTGGAGACTCTGAAGACTGAAAAATACCAATTTTTAACCGACATTTTAAAATTAATATTTATGTTGCTAAATTATTAGGCATACTACTATTATATTTTTTGCGTTTTTTATTTAGCAAAATAGCCATTTGACATATCTATGCATTTAAATTTTTTAAAATTAGAAAACAGTTAATCAATTAAATTGTTTTTATGTATACATTATTTTAAAACCGCGTAGATCTGAATTACATCAAAAAGTTGTCCGAATTTTTGTCTCTAATTAATTATATTGATCAACAATTTGAAGATCAATAAGTATTACTTAAAGTAAGATTTAATCGTTTAAAATGATTGTCAGGCTTTTGAAATAATACCATACTATTGATATTTTTTACTTTGCTTCTGTTACAGAATTCTTATTTTATGTTCCTCAAAGGATTTATATAGCCATATAGCCTCTACTACGACATAGGTGTGGTATTCTAACTAGAATATATTGAATACCCATATAATCTCAGTGGCACTTATACTATTAAAATCTAAATTAACTATAAAGAGGTAGATACTGCAGCACAATTTTGGCATTTGGGGGCCAGCCTGCTTTCCATGACAATTGTACTCCAGATAGTTAATAATATTACTCCAATGTAACTAGTAAAGGGGAGAGTTTGGTGTATAATGTATGCTGGATATATCATAAATACAGCCTAGATTGGAGGCTTTAGGCCCACATTATGAAAGGGGCACAACAGTTACAACATACCATACTTTTAATAATCAACATAAACTAGGTTAAAACAAATAAAATCTTTTACATAATGCAATAATATTGGATTAACACTTTAATGTATTTTACTTTTATTCACCCACTTTAAGGATGCACCAATCAAATATTTTCATTTTAATTTTAATTTAATTATTTGCCAACTGCAACTGAATAGCTTATAAATTGATATATTTTTTATTTTAATTATTTACCTTAAGATTTGTTATGAAACTGGTTTTTATGTCATATTTTATGTCATATTTCTTCATTATATATATTCATATATCAATTATTTGCTAACCATATAATCATTGTTACACAGTTTGCAAACTGTATAGCCTATATTGCTGTACCAATAACAAATTTCTATTATATTTTAATTTAATTATTTGCCAATGCATTGTATTAACCATGGTATTGCTTATAAATTGATATATTTTTTTTATTATTTACTTTGAGATTTGTAATAAAACTGGTTTTATATGATATTTTATTTATATTTATTCATTGTAATTATATAAGTTTTAATTATTTGCTAACTGTATAATCATTGTTATATGGTTTGCAAACCGTATAGCCTAAATTGCTATACCAACAACAAATTTGTATTATATCTTCATATTAATTTAATTATTTTCCAACCATATAGTCTATATTGCTATACCAATAATGAATTTGTATTATATCTTCATTTTATTTAAATTATTTGCCAACTGTATAGCCTAAATTGCTATACCAAAAACAAATTTGTATTATTTCTTTGTTTTAGTTTAATTATTCGCCAACCGTAAAGCCTAAATTGATATATTTTAATTTTTTACTTTGACATTTGTTATAAAACTGGTTTTTATATGATATGATATTTATATTTCTTCATTATATATATATTTTTTAATTATTTGCTAACCATATAATCATTGTTATATGGTTTGCCAACAGTATACAACACACATATCTGAGAATTAAAAAATTGTTTATACAAAAGTACAATTGAGAAAAGCCCAAATGAAATAAGATGACATGAATCATATAAGTTATAGTATATTATGAATTGATATATAATAACAATTGATAAATTTTTTTATATACAGCATTTTTAGACAGGCTTAATTTTTGAAATTCTGTAATTTCTAAATTATGCAGACATGCAGGTCTCTTGTTTTTGGGCTACTTAGATGCTGGCCATATAATTAATCAGGCCCCACATTTATCCGGCCATGGCTGGATTTCTGGCAGACATGCAGGTCTCTTGTTTTTGGGCTACTTAGATGCTGGCCATATAATTAATCAGGCCCCACATTTATCCGGC
>JAUZNC010046502.1:0-16285 GCA_034780395.1 Vannuccia rotundouncinata | reverse complement strand
GTTTGTAACATCCTTCACTCAACTTTTCAAGTCACACTAACTTTATTGTACTACTAATTATGAAACAGATCTTTTTAAAATTCTATCATACTTATCTGTACTTACGTATAATGTTGTACTTATTGTTGTACTCCTTGTTGTACTCATTTGCGTTTTGTCAAATGTTTAATTATAAAATAAATTATTATTATATTGGCATCGAGGGAAACGAAGCTGCAGAGGAACCAAGAGAATGTTGAAATCGACCACAAACCATGAAGGCAGTCATCAAAAGGAAAATGAAACCCCACTATGAACTGAGCGATAGAAACAGCACAATCTACCGAAAGAAAATTAGACACCTCCTACAATGCTCAAGAAAAGAGAAAGTCACTTAAACCAAATCAGAATCGGCCACTGCAATAAAACAGAATACTACAAGAAAAGAATTGGAGAAAAAGAAGACCAAGATTATATACTGAATTGCAGCGTGACCATTCGCACCAGAATAGAAGGGCAGTGCTATACGATGCCAGAGTCACAATGAAATGGAGTAGTATCCACTCATATAAAATAGGAATCACCTAAAGCCCACTATACTCGTTGTTATGGCCATTCTCTTAGTTTGGCTGTACATGATGCAATAAAGGCTCAACATGTCTACATCATATAATTGATACAACAAAGGAAATATGTAATCTTATTAAGTTTTCGCCTGAACGTCAAGAAATTTTGACAAAACAAAAAGAAGACAAGAAGCTCCAGGATTAAAGCTACTGTATTCAACAAGATGGGCATTTCAAGCTGAAAGTCTTTCAAAGTGGCTCGAAAATTATAAGGTCCTCCAAAGGGAACGAATGAATGTCTAAATAACACACTCGATTCAGAAACGAGAGCATGTAATATTCTTGGAGTACAAAGCCAGATGGCCACATTTGATTTTTATGGGATTATGTATTGGACAAAAGATTTTAATCACATTGACAACTTCTCGAGGTCACTACAAAAAAATGTCTGCTCTTCAAGGTCAGAAAATATGACATCTTTTTCAAGGTTCTTCATAATATCGTGCTGAAAAATACTTAATTTTAAAAATATACTAATAAAAAATATATTGCAGAAATGGGCCTCCTCACTATTCATAACGCTCCACGGCCCTTCTTGAAATATAGTATGAAACACAACGCCTCAAACAAACTCAAATAAAATTTGGACAAATTTAAAATATAATTTTAATTATAAAATATACAATTATCACATATTTTTAATTGAAAAATAAATATATTGTAATGTAAACAAATAAAATAACACTAAAAAGTAGTATTAGTTAGTAGTATCGTAATTGTTCGCCTATAGTTTTCTTTAAAAATGTTTAAGCAAAATTGTCACTTTAATTGGCTTTCATAATTGTTTAATTTATGTTTAATTATTTTGAATTATAATTAGTTATTAAACATTAATATAATTACAACTTTCGTATCGGTGTTAATGTTTTTTATGCAAATTTTTATAATTGTTGAAGTTATCTAAATATCAAGAGACTCCAATGCAGTCTAACATTTTTATTAAACTTACTTGGCGTTGAGGTAATCGTGATCAACTAGGCGAAACCTCCAGGATAACATTCTTCCATTGCACTTCGGAAGAGTTGACACCTGTGCTTTCCCAAATTGGGCAAGACAAACGTGCAATTTTTGGTAGTGGGGTTTGCGTTCGCGCATCCCTCTCAATAAACAAAAATAATAAGTGTTTTTCATTATTAATATTTATTCCTTCTTTGTTTTGAGTAATGGAATTTTATTATACGCTTCTGTAGAAATGTTGGAACTTTCAAAAATAAACCTTTTTAAATAATATAACGACTACTATTTACAGGGACCGCGGAGCTAGGTGGGCTTAGCCCTAACTAACAATTAAAACTATGAAAAATCGGAAAATTAAAACTTTTTCGGATATTAGCTTAAAAATTCGGAAAATGGCTATTACATATCGTGTATTACTGTGTAATCCTTCAAAACTTAAAAGATTGATGTACCTATATTTTGTAGCGGTTGCAAATCATGTTAGTTTCATTTTTACGCGGCATTTATGTTGTGAATATTTAAACATTATGTGGAATAAATTTTACTATGTATATTTCTTTTAAAACTTGTACCTATTTATTATTTTTACTAAAATTATAAACTATTGGTTTATTATCATTAAATTTGCATAAAAATTCGCTCTAAATTATTCGGGAAATAATCTATATTTTAGCCCTACCACTAAAAAAATCGTTCCGCGGTCCCTGATTTAACATGATTAAATTAATTTTTTACAATAAATAAAATTGTCAGTTATTCCTCAAATTCAAGCATTTAAAGGAAAAGCAGTATAAAAATATCACGCAATATGTTTTAAACCATATAGTTATAATCGCGAATTCAAAATTGCTCATTGCAATGAAGCGATAACGATAGAATTGGTCGAAGTTCTCTAAATGATATATCATGAGAATATTTCTTTTATCATTCATTCCCTTCACTGAGTAATTGTCCAACTTTAATTGCACGATTAAAAATTATATTGGCAATTTATATTATTTTCATTTTTCTACTATGCATAAGAAAATGGTGAATTAAATTTTAATTATAAAAATAATTATGGTTGATGATTATTGTTTTAGTAAAAATATATTGGTCTTTATATTAAATTCAAATAAACAACTATAACTTGAACACAGCCATATTAAATAGCCAAAGATTCCCTTTATAAAGTCTGTTTCTTTAACAAAAGGTATTTATTTAAGCTTTATTGAAATTAAGACTGATTATTATTAATTTTTATATGAGCCCATATATTTTGTCAGGTGCACATCTTGTCAATATTTATCTTTGAATAGTAATACTAAATCACTTTCAACTTTAATATAAATTGTAATGTACTTGCGTAGTGGCCAAATTATTATAAAAATATTTTTTAACCTTTTAAGTGAGGTTTTGTGCGAAAACAGTAATCTCTCATTTTTTTAGTATCACTGTGATTCGGTGTGACCTCTATTCATGGTCTAATAGAAAGGAGACTTCTCTTTTTAATAACGAGTTTCAAGGGTAGTTTAATTATATTAATTCTATATAGATTTATTCATAATAACATTAAATACTAATTTTCGTTCTCAATTAAGTAAGTTGTGAAAAGGAAATCTTAATTATGCACGTTTTCATAGGATTACCAAATCAAGTATAGTGTTGACATATACATTTATCCCTGGTTATTTAATTACATATATAATTTTCTTTAGCAATTAAGTAAAAAGTCTTTCAAACGCATATAATAAGTCAATAATACGAAATGAATTACTTCCCTTTGTAGGTATCTTGTACTCTTTTTAGGAAAAGTTCACTTGTAGGTGGAGCATTTATCAAAAGTCTTTAAAACAACATCGCCTTTTTATCCTTTTGGAAGCAATCCCGATATTAAAAATGTATCGAGTCTCATCCATTCTATACAATTCTCTAGATGGCTATCCATTAGAAGATGTCCGAATGCTGTGGAAGGATGGCAAGAACTCCGTGCATGATGTCAACAAAGTTGAGATGCCGCAGTTTACTTTGGTAGACTACGATGCTATTTCGCATGTTATATCCCTCTCTACAGGTAAGCAAGCTTCTAGTTCCTCCCCTATTGGTTACCCCCTTAATTGGAGGTATGAAGAAACACGTCCTATAATCTATTTCATATCAAAGAGAAATCATAATTATGTACTAAAAGGTTTTCCGATTATCGGAGAAGAAAGAAATCGACTTCATAAAATGCAGCTCACTAATAATTAGTTAAAATCAGATAATAAGAATTTCGCTATATAAAGTAGTTGTCAGTAGTAATATAACCTGTTTCTAATTTTAGGCAGCAGAATACCCCAATCAATGTTCAAAAAAAATAAACGAACTTTATTGATTTTTGATATTCTGATAAAGATTATGAGGACACTTAAATATTCTTTTTTCAATAATTACAATTATTTCAAAAAATATATAAATTCGTGTCTATAAAATATTTATTTAATAATCTTAACAAAGACATATCCTACGTTAATTGCAAAATATTAAACATTCGTACAAATTCTAATACTAACTCAATAAATAGAATATCAGTAACTGAACTGTACCCAGCACAAATTCAGCTTGATGCAATAAAAAAATATTTAATTAACCTCCCACTAAACTAGTAACAACAATATTTCTTTCTTCAGAAATACTTGCATAGCTCAAGTCTATTTGCAAATATATAACTCAATTAATTTAAATGTAAATATCGGCTTCTAGTCCTTCATTATCTGTCTGGACATCAGCTTACTGCAGTCTCATCCACGCGTTTGCTTGGACGAGCATAAAGATTTATTGACTGCATTTATTGACACCCCGTCAGGATAAAGAAATAATGATGAATAAAATATGTTTGGCAGTATAGGTGTCTATTCGCGGGAGTAGGATCATGGCTATATAATCTACGCATAGATCAAAAATAGACAGGAATTATGTGGTCGCAGTTGCTTATAATTATATCAGTTCTTCATAGATGATTGAATACGACGAATTATTATATCGATATAATAATGGGACAGTGTAATATATTAATATTATAGAATAAAAGATTTGATCCACGGGTGCAAGGTTATCGTTGGTCAGGAACTAATTGTTTTAAATGAATGCTCTTGAGATGTGTGCTCAAAGTGCTTTTTTTCTATAAATCACTTTTAGAAAAACGAAAATTCAGCTGTGCTAAACGGAAAATTTTACAATTTTGAAAAAATTTATGCCCTATTTAAAAAGAAAAATTAATTATGTATCATGTTCAAGGACCGCAGAGCCTAAGGGTTATAGGATCTGCGGTCCCCCCCACCTTTTTACATGCCGCCTAAATATGTTTTCTAGAAAATAATTTGAGTGAAAGAGGGAGAAAAATGCAACAATACGTAATTATAGTCAGGACCAAGCGTCAAAATTCCAATTCTTTTATTGGTTACATTTAAGTAATTTTTCACATTCCGACAATTGTCAAAGACCTTACAAGCTACGAAATTATGTTCCCTTGAGGGACAACAGATGGCTGAGCTATAGTCAAAGAGGTTATAAATAGAATGAGAAATGACATATCGTTCGATTCAATTCGATTTGATTGTTCAAAATTAGAACCAGTACAGGATCACACCCTGAAAACTCTATCAGATCCCTATTACCGTTTGTATTTTGAAGATCTCGATACAATCATCTCCTTCATTAACAAATATTTTAGCCCAAAATACAATCAAGAATTAAGCTACAATAGAGGCACTTCTTCTCAATACTTTGAAGTCCCAGCCCATTGAAGAAGAGCTTCAGTTCATTATCTTTACAGAGAATTATAAATTAATATATTATATTTTAATATCTTATAATGTAAAGTTTACTGTCTCGCGAGATATAATATAATCATAACATGGCATTAGGCATGTCATGTCTCGCGAGGCAGTAAAAATATTGGTGACTCGCGAGACATTTTAATTTCACTGAATAATTTTTGGGGGTATGGGAAGTTTATCATTGAAAATGTTATTGTCTCGCGGGACTGACTCGTTTTCGCGAGACATTTTTAACAGTGTAGTTGATACTGTCCCAAAGATTCAACAGCTAATCTCAGCCGAAAAAGAACTTATCCCTTAAGTTTTTATGATATGTAGCCTGATGTTAGTAAATCCGGCGACTTCAGCAACATGCGAACGCACCTTTTGTTTGAAGACATGGTTACGATCTAAAAGGACTCAACAACGTTTCAACTTCTTGACACTGCTACATTGGCACCAAAATTGATGAGCAAGGATCAAAGTACAAGTTATTGAAGAATTATGTATAACCTCCCATTGAAGTCAAAGCAAAAGATGCGGTTGTAGTTATTATTAAATTTAAAAAAAATAATCCAGTATTCCGATGCTGCGAGAGAGCCACTATTTCCATCATTTATAACCTGTAAATGACAATAGACGGTAAAACTTTGGTAAAATTTTTCTTAGTACCGTAGTTATATATAGATAAATCTGCAAAATTACATTTTCAACCTTATCCTAGTGTACTTATTTCGTATTTATCATAAAAGGGTATCATTCTATGTTCGTATACCATATCCTACACAACATCATTTTAATTATATAAATTATATATATAAAGAAGCATCAATTTAGATAAATCATTTTGCTTCTGAATACAGCAACCAACCTAGGCTGCCCCTAAACCCACCCTGCCTCCTAAGTTACGCTCCGCGGTCCCTTTATGTAATGTTAGCAATTTTTTTTAATTAATTGTACAGCACATATATATTGTATAAATTTTATTCTTACGTAAAAGAAAAACTCACATAAAAAATATACTTCAAAGTGGCTAAAAAATCAATTAGAGAACTGATAATAATTTATTATTTTTAGTGTTTATAAGAGTCATTATTTGCAATATGTGATGTTATATTTATTTTTATGTATATTCTCATTTATATAAAATGACCGTATTTCCACTTTTAATCATTTTAATATAAATATATCTTTTTTTTATTTATATACACAATTCTTTACCTAATTAAAAATCCTCTCATTCAATCACCCACACATTCTCTCTTCTCGCCATCTCTTTTTCCTCTCTGATTCCTATTTCATGTTTCTTCGTTCTGTTAAACGCTCATTTAAGGTTTTCGTCCGATTATATTTAATGTTAGTTCGAAAAGCATTAAGTGGGTCCTCGATTCACAATGTCAAAACTTATACTACTCAATAATCCTTTCCTATAATTCTTCAACTTAGGCGAATACCAAAGGTTATCCCTGAGCTTTCGACTCCAACGAAACGTCGGCTTCTTCGTATTCCAGACGTATTTACCTTCCATCTTGATTGTTATGTTGTCCTGGGTCTCTTTCTGGATCAACCACGAGGCCACATCTGCAAGAGTTGCATTAGGTAAGACATTTTAATGTATGATTGTGATTTCCTTCATTGCTAAATTATTAAATTATAATTCTGAAGAATCCTCAAGTGAGAGTAATTTGAGAATTTAGTTTTTTTAATTATCCATTTGAGCTAACCATACAATCAATGAATCCATCTGATTTGACCCTCAACCAAAAATATTTTTCAGGTCTACTCATCATTCAAGCAAGCTAAAATAATTAAATATCTTCAGGCATCCTTATTATATAAAAGACGGGATATTTATTATTAATGTGGTTATTCTTTTACAGTATATTCTATAAATTCATTTTTATAGTCATTGTAAAATTATTTAATTGGCGTGTTCTTATTTTTTAACATTTTGAAAGAATTTCTAACTTTTTTTCTATTTCCAAGATTACCGAAAAGTACAAAATTCCCCCCCCCCCCCCGCTTACACTTTTCTTTGGAGCGAGAAGTTTTTGGTTTAATTTTACTTTATTTCTTTGGTGAAAAATGTAATTATAAGTTAGTACACGTTCTGATTTTCTGATTAGTTTGAGGATATATATATAAGACGAGTTAGCAGATTCTAGATTTTTCAAAAATTTATAGTAACAAGAGAATTAGTATTCATACCAGAAAAATTCACAGAAAAATTACCTAATGAATGGGGAGAGAGGCTGCAATGTTTACGAATATATTCAATAATTGTCTTATTCTTTTAATGTGCAATCCGTGTCTTATACCCTTGAAACGTTGAGATGTCCGTACTTAAGACAAAGAATCTGGTCTAAAATATTTGTATTCTGTTAATTGAAAAATTAGATTCGCAATTTTCGTCCGTTTTCATTTTATACAGATTATCCTACATTTTTCAAACATGCGTGTGTGGTGTGAGAGGTTTGTGTTTTTGATATCAGGAAGTAATATTTATATATATTTCAAAGGCTTTCTGTGCGATTTTAAAGTACAATTATTTGGATGAAAATTTTATATGGACGTTATAGTCGATTTTTTACTTCATTGAATTCATATTTCTCCTGATTTTCAAATCAAAATTAGATTTTTATATATTTAAACCGAATAAATCCAAGAGCATATAATGTGAATAAAGTCTCGCCATCGTAACTGCGAAAACACATTCTTCATATGATTTATTATTCAAAAATAAACGGTTCATGTTTAAAAAGTATTATATTGTTACAAAATGTTTATTTTGTTATATTGATTTTCTAATTGACATAAAATGTCTTAAACTTCAGTTTTACAAATAATTAGAATAAGCAAACATAAAAATACGTATTAATTCGCCAATTTTCAAAGACTCTCTTTAATTTAAACTTCTGTAAGCACAACATTCAAGAAAATCAACAACCTAGGCTAATTAAAACTAGTTTATAAGTTCAAGTCCGTCCTATCATGGAATTTTAGATATAAAAATGTTTAAAACGACTTTTTATTTCGAACCCTTCTCTATTTTTTTCCTTTTTGATATTAGAAATGTTCTGAAGATGATAAAAAGGATATTTTTACCAGATAACCGTTACTAGCAGCCACCATTTTATGACTTTGATCTAAGAACTATTTGATATTTTGAAATAATTCATTTTCATGCTACATGCTCCTAAAACCTAAATATGACTTTTAATTTGCAATTAAAATCGTGTCCAATACTTCCCCGTAAGCGGTCTAGGGGTAGCTATATTGATTTTCTGATTGTAACTATTTATAATTCACATTAGGAAATAATATTGTATTATATAACTGGAAGTTATAATATTGTTCTTATTTTCTATTACTAATCGTGTTATTTTTTTAAATATTAGTTTAAAATTTCGGCGCATGATGAAAAGATTCCTAAATCAGTTTGAACTGGTTTGAAGTGACTTATTATGAATTTAATTTAAATATTAAACTAACAACACTAACAACACCAAATATATTACAGATTATTTCATTAAACAATTTATATCTGTAAAATGTGTTAGCTCCTTTAAAAATCCTACGGGATCATATTATATTATTGTTATACCAACTAAATTAATCATTATACTATGCGGTCATACACTGATATAATTTGACTGAGATCCTAAAAATGGTTACCTATAAATGAAAACACACAATAAGGAATAAACTATATAATGAAAATTTAAAATCTTGGCGATATAATAAAAATAGTTTCAGTATAATTTTAAAATGATTTAACAAATTTTTACAATTATACAGCACACATTTCACCATTTTGTTTGATTATACAATAATAATACGACACAAGTGAAGCTATATAATAATTTACTGTTGTGATAGCACCCGGATCTAAACTCTAATTCCATAACCTAATCACTATAAAGCTACTTCTATTTGTGACTATTGACTTTCAATTCGTAACATGTATTACAGCATTGAGTCTTATTGAAGAGCGCCACTGACAATTTAAAGAACATTAGTCTAATTGCATTGACGACACACTGGATGCCCTTTTATTCCCAAAATAATCTCGTGGGAAAAAATAATTATTGCATAGAAATGTAATAATCTGCTCTTTATAAAAAACTTCATATTCTTTTATTCTTAGTGTATATTTAGATATTTACCCAAAACTCGGTCATCATATTCATATTGAGAGTAGAATTAAATTATTTCGTTGAAGATATTTTCACCATACTCAGGGATCACAACTGTTCTCACGATGACAACGATCAGTACTGGTGTACGGTCCTCGCTGCCTAGGATCTCCTACGTGAAAGCGATAGACATCTATCTGGTCATGTGCTTTGTCTTCGTCTTTGCGGCACTACTTGAGTACGCGGCTGTTAACTACACTTATTGGGGCGCCAGGGCCAAGAGGAAGGCTAAGCGGTTGAAGGAGAGGCAGCAACAATTGGCGGATGTTCTGGCCCAGGACTTCAAGATAAATGGACAGGTGTGTTGTTGACACCGATGTCAAGAGAGACAGAAACCAAACCAGAATTTTATGTTTATTAACTAATTCGATCACATAAAATATAAAATTTCTCACATTTTTAATTTTATAATAGTATTTTTTTAATTTTTCTGAAATATTTGAAATAATAAATTAATTTTAACCATTTTTTGGCATTTTAAATCAATATTTTCACAATTTTATAAGACTTGTTAATAATAATAAAGTATTTATAAAAAGCATAAAAAATGCCAGTACAACTAATATTAATGTTCTTTTGTGGGGAACTTCCTTCCAGGACACAATGCGCATGTCCCCTGTTCTTGGTTTGAGGAACCTTTCCAGTCAGCACTCCAACTCTCCTGACTACCATGACGAGGAGGCAGGCCTGGAACCCCTGAACTCTCCGCCGCCTCCCTCCTCCCCCTCTCCAACACAGACCCTCCCGGCCTCTTACACCACCTCTGTCAGGATTCCCCGCAATGCCTACTACGTACGCGGGTATCCAGGCCTCCGGAAGCGAAACGGTCCGCCCGGTGTTGTCCCAATGAACCAACGCCGACGTCGGATCATTACCAACTTGCGTCAGAAAGCTCGTGACTTGCAAGACCGAATACCACGAATCACCGATGTTAATAAAATCGATAAATTCTCCCGTCTCATCTTCCCCTCGCTTTTTGTTCTCTTCAACTTATGCTACTGGTGCTTCTATCTTCTTTGATCCCCCTTTTTATTGAATTGATCCACCTGATCGCTTTATCAGTTCCCGCACTAATTGTGATTGACAACCGGTATTCTGAAGCATTCTCGAAGTCACACTGCCTTGTGGACAACAAGACTCAATTTTCTGCTGACCACTAATTCTTGACGAGAGCTGCTGTCTGCTGTTTCAGAATATTAGTTAAGACCTTCCCATTCTTGAGGTAGTCAGGCCAAAGATACTTACTTAGGTACAGCTCCGCTTTTATATTATCAATGATGTAAATTAAGGAATTTCCCACAGCGATCTTTCGTCAGATTTAAGTCATTTAATCTGCAGTTGTCACTTATTTTTAGATATTTTCCACATTGTTTGGTAAAATTATAGAGAATAGAAATTGAAGCAAAATATCTGATGTCGTGTCTTTTGCCTCTTTTCAAAAAAGTTAACTGTTGGAGTATAATTGGGTATAATGGCCGCACTAGCAATAAATATTAATACTTCTACAATATATTTCCTGTGTGGCTTTTTAAATGAAAAGCGCACAGCGGATATTATGTTAGAATAGTTATAATTAAGATTTGCAATGTAACAAGTGTCTAGTTTTGTAGAAAGTTTTTGGGAAATATTGTCAATCTTCGTTAGTACCCTGACAGTTGAATATTGTGATCCATCAAAAGGATGCTGATGCAAAGAATAAAACAATGAATTATTGAACCTCACTCTTTTCAGTCCAATTTGTTTATCATATTATTTATGAAAAATAAATCGAAGATGGTTTTAAATAATGCGAAAACCTGAATAAAATAGTAATTATTTCATATTTAGCATATTCAAGCTTATTCCAATCATATATTGTACATTGTGTATATTGTTTTACAAAAATAATAATTGGACCTTATACAGATACTATTTCCTATTTAGAGTTAAAGTGAAATATTATTACAATAGGATAAAAGATTATATTTAAACAGTGGTCGATAGTAAATTGTTCAAAATTGCACTGCATAGTTTGCATATCCTTTGTTTTCTCATTATTCTTAATTTAATATTGTATTCCGTTGACGCTAAAGTAAATAGATATTATAAAATTTGTACATAATTTAACTTTCATCTGTATATAATATTACTTGTAGAACAATGACTTACTACAACATATCTGTGTTATAATTCAAAACATAAAATATCATATAATATAACATAATTCAATTGATATTTAATAAACTTCTGTAAATGTTAGCTGGACACCTGCCTAGATAGTGGAATTAGACTTTTTAAATACATGTTAATCAAAGTATTATGGCTATTCTAATGTATCTAAAAAGTGTAATTCCAGGTGTTACAAAAAACGGTCGTTTTCCAATGTTTACTAAACAAGGCATTATATATCAATACTTGTACTAGATATGCAATCTAAAATTGATGCATTTAAAATTCTTAGCAAGCATGTTTGGCAAAAAACTTCCATTTATTTGATTGATAAATTTGAAGTTATTTGCATATCTCGCCGGCTAAGCATTTATAGTAGGGTTCCTTAAATATATGTAAATTTTGGTTTTCATTTCAAGTTGATGTAAGGTGTTTGGTTCTTTGTATCGAAATGTAGCTCAGAGTATGGGTCCGAGTGTCAAGCTGACAAATCGATTTTAAGATCTTTATGGCGCATCAAAATGACAAGAAAAACATGAAATCACAAATAACAGATCTTAATTTTTAGGATACATTTTGGATACATAAAATATAATATTAATAGATAGAAATATGTATACTAAAATATCTAAATACATTACTATTTTTTTAGAAAAAATAAACGCGTCAATAAATTAAGTTTTTAATGAATATCTCAGAAAGGAAGCATCTAAAAATGTATTTCCAACGGATAATAATAATTCTATATTTATATATTTAATAATAATAAGAAATAAGAAAATTACCATAATCTATCATGCAGATATATGGGAGGTTAAAAGACTAACATTTCAGGTATCACTCAATAGGTAAAAAGTGCTATTTTAGTGCCACATATAGCACTTTTAGCACATATAGACGTATTTATTTTTCTCAATATTTCTATTGATAATATATTATATGTATTCAAAATGTATCGTCATATTGCTTATAGATAGGAAATTATGTAGCTGCCATTTTGGATTTTAACAGGGATTTTATTTAATTTTTCATCTGTCAGCTTGACACTCGAGCCAGAATTGTTCCATAAATCCTTACCTTCAGTGGTACTGAAAAATAAACTTTTACATCAATTTCAAACGACTGAAGGCCTGGGAAACACCCCACTATTAATTTTAGATTGCAGCTCAGGTTGTAAGTGTACCAGTAGATGTATAGTGTAATGTACGTATATATGAGAATTATACATATGAAAATTGGTCATATATTTAAAATTGTCTAAGGATTCTGTGCCATAGATTCGTGGATTTTATATTTTAAACTTGATGCATAATAATTAGGTAATTGTCAATCTTTGAACTAACGATTATAACAATTGTCAACATGGAGACATCAGTTTGATAATTGAAACTCTAAGTCATAATAACTACGAAGCAACCACGATACACCAAATAATATACACAATGCTACAGGAGACACTATTCCAGAGAGAAGAGTACGCAATTTTCAATTATTATGCATAAATTTTAAATATAAAACCAATGAATCTATGGCAGTAAATCCATAGACGATTTTACATAATTCCATGGCAATTTCTAATTTTGGAAAAGGACCGTTTTTTTGTTACACCCTATATTATTGATTTTTTCCTAAATATGTTTTAAGAACCGTGGGGCGAGCTAGACAAGATAAATCTTTAATACCGGAATTTTATAATACTATTTTTTTGTTATACTCTTACCCAATAAATTTATAGTGACGGCAATAACTGAAAAAAATATATTTTCTAAAAATAGTATTTTATATTTACAAATAAAAATAATCATAAATTATGCGCCAGTGGGCTTCATATAAAAACATGAAATGAGTTACAATCGTAGAGGTGCACCATGAAAAAGTTAATTTAGAAAAATCAGATAGTAAGAAAAAATAAGGTTTAACATCTACGGTTGCCATAGTAATGTGGAATATTGTTCTGTATAAAATCTGAAAGCAATTGAAGTTATTAATATAAAAGGAAAAAATATTACAGTTGTATGTAAAAATAACTTAATTTAAAGTAAGGAAGGAATTAATTATTTTAATACAATAAATGTTTTATAAATGATTTAAAAATATATATAAAAACAACTCTAGTTTAGCAAAATCAAATATTAATTTGCAATTTAAGGAAATTAGCTGATGATGGAGCCGGTAACATTTTTTACAAATAGTATAAACAATAGCAAATAGGAATATTGTATAGTAACATTAAATAACAACATGTTATTATTATTAGTGTATTTTTTGTCCAAAAACTTTTCATAAATTATTTATAATCCTTAGAAGCCGTAACAAAATTAGTTTTACAAAAATTGTATTTAGAAGTAGATAAGTTCTCCGAAGTTGGAAAAGATGACCGAGTCAACTATCGCCCAATCAGGTGCGACAACGTCACACAATTTAGTCCACTCAGGTGTGATGATTATCTGGAGGCATTATAAAGAGTTGATTGTGTGACGCACGAACCATGAAGGCCGGATTGGAAGGTGGTGGTGGTACCACTGAATCAGCAGTGCTTCCATAGGAGGGTCGGCTTCTAACGGGAGTTGATGTGACTACGGTGCCATAGTTGGAACTGGAGAGGGGTCAAAGCGGTGATAAGTTAATCACATTTAATATATTTAGTAAACATAAACGTTAATATTAACGATTTAAAACGTGATCAATGTAATCTTAACAATTTGAGAAGAGCTGATGATCTATGGTGTTAATATGATTTTATTTTTATCATTTCTCACCGATTTCCATGGAATAAACTGGTGCGATCGTCAATGCCGTAAGGATCGTTAAAGTCCAGTGATCCAACACTGCCAACGGTGGCTGCTTCCGCTGATGTTGACGATGTCGGGGGCTGGGAGTTGACACCGCCTGTAGTCCTGGATGATCGCGACAGTCGATAGAAGATGAGGAGGGAGAGAAAGAGGGAAAAAGCGGCCCACATTGTCAACAGCATGATGTCTGTTTAGAGAGATGAGATCGTCGTCGCTTTATCAATAATTCAGCAACTCTTGATGTAAACTTTAATTTTTTTAGTTTATTTATTACAAGAAATTGTTTATTAAATAAATATGCAAAACAATTTACAATTGTATTTAAAAATATATCAACTTTAATTAATTAAACTTCGAAAATTATTACCCGCTACTCCAAGAGGCGAATAATGCACATGCTCGATATAACTAGGAAGAGCCGTTCTTAAATATTGATCAATTAATATGTAATAGAAGATGGATCCTGGAATGAAGCCCAAACTCAACGAACACAGAAATATGAAACTGCCGATCGTTGAGGTAGATACAGCCAGACTCTGGAAGAAAAAATAAAGAAGAGTAGTTATAGCGTGGATCAAGGTCGTCGAGAGAATGAAGTGATGTAGGTCCTATTGAGTTAAGTAGGTCATAGATTGATATGATGTAGGTCATAGTGAGTTAAGCAGGTCATAGATTGAGATGATGTAGGTCATAGTGAGTTAAGCAGGTCATAGATTGAGATGATGTAGGTCATTGTGAATGAAGCAGGTCATAGATGAGATTATGTAGGTCATAGTGAAGTTATCAAGGTCATTGAGAATGAATTAATGTAGATCATAGTGAATGAAATGATGATTATGAAGGTCATAGTGAGTAAATAGAGGAGTACTACAGGTCATTCAGAGAGTTCATAAACTACATAACACGTTTATTCAATCTTATTTAGTAAATGGCATTTTTATTACAGATACTTAATATAATTTTGTCGGATTTTAAATTAGTTTTGTCTTTAAAATTTGCTTAAATCACAGAAGACACAAAGTCGAAACGTTTGAAAATTTATAATTTAGTGTTTTTCTTTTAAAATTTAATTTGGTTTGTACAGATTTTATCAGCCATCAACGAAAAAATTCAGAACAATAGCAGCACATTCAAGTCAAATACGTTAATTAAAATTTTCATCGACAAACTCAATTCAAGTCCGAATTTTAGCATTCAACAACGAAATAACACTTAGATGAACGGCAGTTCACTTCATATATTGATTCATGTCTTATTAATATTAAGAGTAGTGTTCACCTAAAATCGTTTTACACCTGAAAGAAGCTCCTACGCTGAGTCCGTCTACTCTTCACGATGCCCCGTGCTGCCAGAATAGCACAGCAAGATAAAATCAGAATCATTCAATCGCATGAAAATAGGGAAGATTACGTGGAAGTGACCTGAGTCTTGAGAATGAAGAGAGGTACCGCATGATCAATCATCCGACGTCATCAAATACATGATGATGTGATGACATAAAAGTGGACGATGAAATGAGAGAAGAGTGCGTAAAAATAGTTGAAGACCACCAAGAATATCCAAATAAAAAGATATCTCTAGATAGCGTTACCACAAAAACCTCAAGCATGCGTCAACACAATATGCAGGATTTTAAATGGATTTTAAATGGTTTCATAATAAAAAGCATCATGTCCAGTACATTTGTACTTGCCTCATTAGATTGCATTTAAAATATATATTAAATAAGTTAATAAAAATTTAGAGTTAGTGAGCAAAAGTTTACATTTTATGTTTGAAATGTAAACGCCTTAATTGAAAATTACTTGTCT
>JAUZNC010046491.1:0-16287 GCA_034780395.1 Vannuccia rotundouncinata | reverse complement strand
AAAACAAAAAATCTTTAAAAGGTGTTTATAACGGCTCCTATTTTTCAAAATATTTATAATTAAATAGGCGCAACCTTCAAATAACCGCACCTTCAAAAAGTTTGGGGGGGGGGTGGCAATTGCCCCGCCTGCCCCCCCCCCCCCTTCCGGCTCCGCGGTCCCTGAGTCAACGGTATTGTACTCAAAGCTTTGACTCAAATGATTTAGTAAAAGATTATATATACAAAAATAAGCCAATGTTTAAACTTATTATAATAACATCTGATAAGACAACTTATGAGTTGTAACTTATTTGTTTATAAACTTATTAATTATTAAAAATCTCCTTAATATAACAATAAACTAAAACAAACACACGATTATCCGAAGTATTATATATTTTTACTAAATCTTGTAATAATTTAACAAATATTTGACATTTTCTTTGATACTCCTTATATAGCTTGCTCCATCTTTCGTCACAAAAGTCTTTTTTGGAGACCCTCTCTTAACTCCCCATTGCGTGACGGAATTTTAGGACAGTCCCTATAATATGTATATATTAATTTTTAAAATTAATGTTTCTAATTGTATTTCTAATTGTAAAAATACGTCACACTAAAATAGGAGTTTTAAAATAATATAATTATAATACAATTTTGGGTTTCTCCAGAGCAGTTATATATATATAAGTATTATTTAAAAGAATTAAAAAACGCACGGATCTGTTGAAAAATGAGGTCACGCTGATTAAAGTGAGGGGTTGATAAATTCGTGACAAATCGTGATGGAGGGGTAGAGGGGGTTTCCAAAATTGTGACGTCACAAAACATTCTTATAAAATCCGCATAGAGAAAGATAACTCTGTTGTATTATCTTTACTCGATTTTTAAAGCACGTTGTTTCGTTTAAATTAATCGAATTTACAGTTTATGCGGATTCACAAATTATTCAAAATAATGTCTGATTTTCGTCAATTGTACTTGCAGACCTTTTTAAAGCATACTGCAAGGCTTACCCTATTTTACAAAAATCCAAATGCCAAGGTGAGGTAATCGCCTTATGGAATGAAATGTAAAAATCGGCAGAAAATGTTTCATTAGCAGTCAGTTCTAAACTATTTGAGCTAAAAAGTACAGAATTAAAAAAAAGGACAATCAACAGCACACAATCAACTTGGCTTAGTGTTTTGCATGGCAAACCAGCTGTTTTTACCAATTTTCGCGTCAGAGGTTCAGTAAATTGTTCCTCCGAATGTTGTTCAAAAGTTCGCCAAAATCCCCTACGATCTTTGTTGCCCTAGTGTTCAAACAAAGTATTTGGGAACTTACTGTTCGTTCTCTTAAAAGCCACTTAAAACATTGTATCGCGAAACGTACGGCTGCTGCTGATATCCTGCGATTTAAGATACCCCCATCTTGAATTGCTGCAAGAAGACAACGGGAACTAATGTGTGTCATTGGACAAGATGACGAGCAAGAAGAATTAGAATGGTTTGATTCTGAGGATGTTGAAGACGTTACATTAAGAAAACAGCTCCTAAAAAGACTACAATCGAAATTGGGACTCCGGTTTTTTGTATTCAAAATATGATCTCTCAGTGGAAATAGAATGATTAATTTTGGGATGTTTAAAATCGATTACATTAATGCATTTTAATTTTAAAATACTTACAGTTAAATTTTCGCTAGATATGTGCATATCACACGCAGATGTATTTTATACCTATTTTTAAAATAATTTAATAATAACCAGGGAATACTTTAAACAATACTTTATATGATAATAGTCCCTGATAATAACCTTGTGTAATATTCATTTTTTATAATATAGGCATTATTAATAAGTCTGATCTTATTGTTGAATTTTATAGAACCTACTTTTTCTAGCTTCGATTGGCGCGAGATTTATAAATAATAACGGTAACTGTAAGTATCATTTGCTGTTACAGGTAGCTATTAATGTTCCTATATTATATTATTGAAGGTTGTGTAATTCCGCTTATCTTTTCAGTATTTTAGAGCATGTTGCTTTAAATTATGCAAAATTGTAAAAATTGAAAGAAAATTATATTTAAGGTCTAAGTTTGTTTAAAACATTACTTTATCGTAAAAATGAATTTATTTAAATTTTTTAAATTTTTTAAGACCAATTTTTTTAGGATAGAATAATATACATAACAGGTTTTTTAATTTTGAAAGTGACAAGGCTTTATTTTTTGTGAATTGTCTCTTAATTATAATATTACGATTGATTATATTTTAATTAGTATCTATTCTTTTTCGAAAGTGGTTAAATTTTAGTAAGGAAATTTTTTTAATATTACTTGAACTTTTGACTTTTGTAATAAAATTATAATTGAAAAAAAAAATAATTCTGTATTTAAAAATTTTAAATAAAAAATTTATAATTTTAGTATAATTTAATTATTTGTTTCATTCTTAGGTTAACTAATATTATTATTGTTAAGATTATATTATAACTATATTTTCTTGTTTCATTCAGATTTTGTGAATGTTGCCAACCATTTAAGAACTTTTTAAAAAGTTCTTAACTGGTCAGAAGTTCCAAACTGGTTGACCAGTTGAGAACTCAAAAATAACCCAAATTACACCTTTTTGTATTTCTCAAATTGATTAATATGTGCAGTATTAGTAAATTAATATTATATAAACAAATACTATTTTAAAAAAGAAAAACCACTATTTAAATACAATAATAATTAATACATTGTGATAAGCTAATACTGTATATATTATAATATATAGGTAGAAGTATATTATAAAACTGATTTATCATAGTTTTATATATATATAGACTTATCAGTCACAATAAATAAAACATGCCAATATCCATAAGAAGCAAGATGGAAATAGTTATTAATCTCCTTACAGTGTACTTAGTACTCTCTATTGTAATTCTGTTTATTCTCCCTGTATATCAAACTATTCTATACATTTTTCTACTGCAGCTATATACCATAAAATTAAGAAAATGTAATAAATATTTCTGTAATTCATTAAATGGTTGATTTACAGATAACTCAGCTCAAAAAAACTTAGCTAAAGACAAAAGGGCCTAGGACAACTCAGCCTATAAAGCCAAGGGACAACTGTAACTATAATGTTGACAGTTAATCAAATCAAATAATATATTTAATGTAACAATGCACAGATAGTGAATGAAAATAGTAAATGGGATACACATAATCGGATCAAAATAGATTAATACACAATTAATCTAAACTTAAAACACCTACTTTGATAAAATTAACCACTATTAACCAATTTATTAGTATTTTTCTTTTAAATAGTGGTAATTTTTATCTCACAAAGTATTTTAATTTTAGGGTGAATTTAATGATTTTTTATATTAATAATAATTAATAATAATGTTTTTTAGTGGTTCTGGGCCAAGTTGTCTTAGGCCAAGTTGTCCTGGGCTGAGTTGTCTTGGGCCAAGTTGTCCCATTACCAAATGGTTTAGCCATTCTGTGCAAAAGCTTTTTTTTATTATTTAATCATTGTAATTACTTATAATTAAGATGTGACTTCTAGATGTTAACATCCCAATTTATGATGTTACATTATTCAAAGTCACAATTACACAGATAAGGCTTCATATATGAACCATAAAAATTATTATATGCAGATTTCTATAATTCCATTAAATTGTTGAATAGCTCATTTACAAACAAAACTGTAATTATATTAATTAATAATATAGTTTATTATTAATAATAGTCTAAAATTTTATCTTTATAGACATAAATATATTTCTTTCTAACTACAAGGCTAAATCTAAACTGTACATAATCATACATTTAGATTTAACATCTAAATTGGTATAAAATATATTTATAAAGTAAATTATTATAAAAAATGTTATATTTAAATAATTTTTATTTACTAATATTACACATTGATCTTTTTGACAAATTCAGCTATTTTTTAAAGTTCTTAACTGGTCGGAAGTTCTGAATTGATCGACCAATTGAGAACTTTATAATAAAGATCTAAAAAGTTCTTAACTGGTTGCCAACATAAACAAGACCCTATTCATAAATTGTATATGCCAAAAATGATTTTTGAAGTTTTGATTTATTGATCTATAATATAATAAAATGTTGAGTTTTTTTAAACATACATATATTTTTGTAGATAATACCAAATGAAATTTTTTTTCCAAATAATTGGATTAGTTCAATATCATCTGCTGTAAAATAAAAAAATATAGAAGGAATTAAATTTTAAACACAGTCCAGTGGTGGCATTATTGCAGTCTCTATGATTTCCTCAGCCATTGCAGTGTATAGAAAGCTGTAAATTATCTTAAAAAAAGACATTCATAACATATGTCTGTCTCCAGATTTAGTATATTTACACTACACACTATTTGGACATACATACATTAATTACTCTCACTATTCAGACTTTTATAAAAATATGGAAATATTGGATAATAAAATTGATACAAAATTTAAACCAACTTATTTCTAGACCCAAGATCTGGTGAAGCCAGGTCTACCACACCTTGAACACAGTGTTTGTGTTTAATTAAAATTTATTGCACATCCAAATAGTCTGAAATCATTTTTGGTAAATAAAATTTGTTAAAAAAAGACCATATCTATTACAAGCATCTAATATATATGTATCAATATAGAGTACAATATGAAATATAAGTAGGTATAATATATGCCAGCCCATATATATTAAAGGACACAGTAATCTAGAGTATTTTTGGGTTATATAATTAATAATAGTTACAGGGATGGTAATCTTCAGTAGATCCACAGATTTTGGTGGAATGGGGCCAAATTTTTATTATTTTTTATGAAAAATTGAAAAAAATTATGGAAAAGAATTACAAAATTTTTATAAAATTGATTTGCATAATATTAATGTGAAAAATCTACACCCCCAATGTTTTACTACAAGAAATTATTAATTTTTATTTTGACATAGGCCCCCAAAAATTTGAATTCAGTAGATTTTTTAAACTGCTATTCCCATCTCTTATAGTTAAGAGTGGAAGAAGAAGAAAGACAATATATTGGAGCTGTAAGTATGTACTCAGTATATATTTATTATTGCCCACCAATTTAATAATGTAATCTCATCTCTAATCAAATCTATTTAAATCTATAAGCATACCATTATTTTTTAACATCCAACAACAATTATACTGATATATACAGTGGCATAAAATGTTGGAAAATGTGAGTGGGGCGGGGGACTGATAGGGCTTCAGCCCCTTCCCACAATAATTTTCCATGGCTCAGAGGGCTATCCCACCGATATAGATCTTGAGTACTCGGAATAAAAGCAAGAGAGGCCTATCTTGTTCTATAGTGATGGTTCCTAAAATTTGAAAAACCTGGAAAAGTCAGGGAATTTTTTTAAAGAGACAGAAAAAGTCAGGGAAATTTTTTTCACTATGTCAAAAAAAGTTCTTTACTATTTTACATATTGAAATAATAACTTTATCAATATGTTGATATTATTATATATTCACCTTGATTGTATATTCAAGTGCTCAATTCACCTTTAAAAACTTTTGAATTTTGTATTTACAAGATAACTGTTTTTTTTGTGTAATAACTTACTGTTTTATATGCTCTATATCAATTTTTTTCATTTATAATAAAATTAATATATGGGTATATTTTATGATTTGTTATAAAAACTGGCTTGACATTTCCTAATAATTGTGCTTTAAATGCATGTGTTAGATAATTTGTTGTCAATTCTATAGGCTATTCTATGTGAGCTATTTAAATATCTGCCTCCAAAAGGCCATGGCTACAGACACAATGTTATATACAGTGTTCAAATGTATCAAAAGTGTTTTTGTATATCATTTTACATAGAAAATTACATTCCAATATAATTTCAGTAAATATACTACTATTTATCCTTGTCCATGGTAATCTATTGGTCCATGATTAAATTTTTTTCTAAAATCATATTGCACCTGGAAATATAAGAGAATTTATTTACTGATTTTTCTCAGACAACCTGTATATAAAATTCTTGAATTTACAACAGATATATCCTCCCAGGACTGATAGACTTTTTTATGGCAATTATTGACAAACATTTTGTGTGTGCAGAGCCCAATTTTATATATAAACAGGAAAAAAAAGGTTAATATTTAAAATACAAGATCTTCAAAGATCAACATCGTTATAGTAAAATAGTATAGAATTTGTTTAACTGCAAATTATCATGAAGCCAAGAGTACATAGCTCGATTCGGACCTGCAGACCTACTGGTTTATAGACTGGCATGCTACCACTGCTATGCAGTATGCTCCCTTTAAAACTTCAGTAGATAGTAAGCCTTATTAAGTGTTATATCTTTATATCTCATTATTATAAATTAATATTGAATATAATTTTGCTTTAAATACAAATTCCACTGGTGTTCCACCTGCTTACTACTTTATAAAAAATATATTTTCAGATCAAAAATTTTAATGTAAATCTGGGCCTAGTAATTTTGGACAACAGGACATAAATTATCTTAGGGAATACTTATTTTAGCTACATCTGTTTAAATTATATAGATAAAATTTCCACTCTAATTGGTCAATATATAAATTATAATTGTTGTGACATTTCGATTGCTACAGTTTCTCTGAAAGTTGAGTGGAATAGATGACAGTGAAAACATTAAGATTATGGTCTTTAAGAATTCAGAAATATTTTTTACTCTCAAAGTATGTAGAGTTTTTAATAAAATGTTCTGAAACAATGACAATCAATTCTCCAGACCAAGAGGATACATATGTGTGGTTTGATTAAATTAAGCTGAACATTGACTTTTAATTTGAATTGGAATAAAAATTGTAAATTTTTCAAGAAGTAATGTACAGTTGTAAAGTTTTTATGAAGATTATCTCATGGATAATTTAGAATACAATAATGGTTAATGAAGTTATACTAGTACTTTGTCCAAATAAATTTTATTTATGTTGAATAAATACCATATTTTTGTTTTAAAGTTAGTTCAGAAGATAAACATCCTGTTAAAGTACCTTTTCATACAAAGTCAATCCAATTAAATAAAGATAAATTATTTATTGTTTTCAATATTTTCTTATTCTTTTAAATTTGGCTCTTTTATTGATCTATCACATGCAGTTATTACTATTTTCTTCTGTCCTACTATATAGATCATCTCTATAAAATTATATGGTGATATGATAGCTTTAAAAGCATTATTCTTATTTTTTATTATATATATGTTTACATCTTTTATTCTAAAAAATTCACACTTGAATGTTTTACTTTATGTATATTTCTTAAATTATATTATTTTTACTGTACAGTTTTGTTTATATTATTGATTTAATTTATGGATTAATTAATTATTTATATTGAATGAAATACATATTCTTTTTTATTATCTTTGTAATCTGATTGAAATTTTCTATATATTAGAAACGGACATTTTAATTATTTTATTTTAACCTTTAACAAATGGTTAATCTGAACTGAAAAAATGTTAATTTCAAAATCAACTAGTACTACGTATATATAATTGTTTAATCTTTCAGAATTATCTAATTGATTGTCCGCTTTTTTAGATCATGTTCTACAAAAGTGATTTCCTATTTATCTACAACATCCCACCAGCTGCATCTGACTCCCAGATATCAGAATATGTTCCTAATATAGTTTGTTGTAAAAGCATGTTGCCACCCAAGGGCAACCAGTTCAAGTAATTCGATCTTTTTTATAGTTAAACTATTGAAATATTTGTATTAGATAGATTCTAGTGGTTATTCATTTTTGAAGTCAATATTTTCACAGTGCCATAAAAAGTGTTATTATTATTTCATAGTCTTCTTTGACTCGAGAATTCTAGTAATGTAGTGACTTTCTATTTGAATTGTTATGATATTTTTTACGTCGCCGTGAAAATAGTGACTTCCTAATTTCTTCACTTAACAAGTAAAACCCACTCTCTTAATCCCCTTTATTAGGTGTGCTTTCTCTTTGATTGACATGGGGTTTCCTGAATACTCTGATGAATTAGCTAATGAACGTGCTGATGAAGTCCAATGTGCATTTAAGAGCAAGTCTATCATGGGGTTTGCTCTTCAGGTGGATGAGATTTGGTTCAAGTCATATGGGGCTTCCGACTCTACACCACCATCAATTTCGGTAATGGACCGTTTTGATCATATCCGACCTATTTTAAATGTTATCTATATTAAACCAGTACTTGTATTCTGAACCGTATTCTGTCACAGTTAAGCTTCATTTTTTTGTTCAGTTTTGATGCCGTAATTGAATTTATATAAAAATTTTGCAAGGAATTCGAGCTTATTCTCATCATCATTATTATTTTTTCTGATTTTAGAAGGTAGTGCAAAGTAACTTCATCTTTATATATAATCTACCCTCGCACGGAATCAATGAACATGATTTGATGGCATTTTGCAACTCGACCAATGCAATCATCCTATATAGTAGCGATGGAGTCAGTCGGTAAGTTTTTTCCAACGTTATTAATAAATCAACCTGCTCATATTATAGCTGAATAAATGTTAGTTAAAACTTTGTATAACTTGTTAATTATGTTTTTATTTTGGCATATCCTTGAAAAATCTGTATCTTAACAGCGTGTATACTGTAGGTCTGATTATATTTAAACTATCCTGTCCATAATTAAAGCTGGATGAATTATACACAAGTGCCACGTAAATTCGTAGACATTAATATACAATCTCTCTACGACTATTCCATTTCTTATAAACAGGTTTGTATTATTCATACATTCAATATTCTCAGTTCCAAATTAAGTTTGCCATTTTCTTTCCCGAATATGTGCGTGTTTGTGTATTTATTACCTTTACCATTTTAATTTATTGAGTCTGGGTTAACGATTACGTTTTCTTGGAGTAACACGACCTTACACCGCTTCATTATGCAAACGTAGATTTTAGCGTTTGTCCGACACGATTATTTTCCATATTTGGGATAATAATTACATTGATTAATTGCTTCGACGTTTCTTGCTCTGTGATTCTGTCTTAGCTGTGCCTTCGTGGAACTGGATGATCCCCTTTCCTCTCAGATCTCAACAGATTTGGTTCAACGTCTGAAGGACAAACTAATCGTCACTCCCGATAACCAGCCTTCGGGGGTAGAGGTTGACCAAGTCTGGTTGAAACCTGTTATGGACAAACCGCGACCATTGATGCCGAAAAAAGGTATGAAGAAGTCTCTTAATGGGGTCTCCCATAAGGAGGTGTAACTCATATAACACTAATTAATGTACCCCAAACATTAATGACTAGAATAGAACATGAACCTTGACTTTTTTTGATTGTGTCAAATTTGAATGACGAGTTTGATTTATCTTATGTATTCGTATTTTTGTTTAGATTTATTTTGCCAATTAGTTTTTTTTTAAAATTATTAATTATTTTACAAAGTTAAACCTTTTGGGCTTATTTATATAATGTCTTTTATATTTGTATTACAGAAGAACCGGATTCAGGCAAGTGAGTTAATAGATTTCAATCTTGTTTTATTTCAATCTAATTTTCCATTATCTGAAACAATTTTTTGGTAATTAATTCTACCCTTTCTTTTTATTTTAGAAATTCAGCCTCAGGTGAGTAATTGCTTTCAATAACGATGTGATTTGAACTTAGCAATTGGAATTTAGTAAAAGAATAATTTTAATTGACACTATAATATTCGCTTCATCCATTAAAAAGGATAAACATCTGGTTACTTTGAGTTTTAATGGTGTAAATTTACAGACCTGGTATTTTATTATTATATTCATTGAATCATTTTTATCGACATATCAGACATACCGAAAGATAGACCATTTTAAAAGCCATCAGTAGAATGGGATAGTCACTTCTGGCCCATAATTCTGATTGGTTGTGATCTGCGTGGGTGTAATTGCGCACGCTGTAATTGCACCCATGCAGCTCTCAACCAATCAGAATCGTGGGCCTGAAGTCCCTATCCCATATTACGGCCATCTACATAAATTAGGTTTCTAATTTAGGTTTATTTAATTCCATATCGAATACTCAGAACTACCTTCTAAGATTCTTGTTATATCGATTTCAGAGCTGACTGATCAGTTGGACAAGATGTCTGACAGTGAGATCGAGACACTCATGACGACATTGAAGACAAACAGTCATCAGCTGGCCAGACTTGCGGATCAATCAGGTGTGGACATGAATGCTTTGAGCAGAAAGATTCAGTCCATTGAGGATTATTATGAGGTAGTTCTAAGGATGAAATATTGTCATATTATTTTTTACTATTATTAAATGTACCTACAATTTTAGAGGCGCAATAATCGAACATCTAAAAGTAATTACCATCCTATTAAAGGTGAGTTTTAAAATTTTTAGATCATGAAAATTTTAATAAATACAAAAACATAACGAATAATTTAAAATATAATATAATTTTTATTAATTTATTTACTAATTTTCTTTCGCAACAACGTTTTTTTTCTGTTGGAAAATACGTGTTGTATATTTCGTTTAAATATATTTTTTTAGTAGATACTTGACATAGTAAGTGGAAAAGAGGTTACTGAAACAATTTCTTCAATTCAGATTAGTCATGTATTTCCAAATCAATGCGAAATTCAAGAATCTTTTGTTTGTAGAATAAGTTCTAAGGTTGTTTTTATTCTAACCTTTCGAATTAATTCGATTTTCTAACTAATATGCTACCAAGAAAATTTATTAAGATTTAACGAGTTTCAAAAACACATGGCAGATATTTCATTTGTATAATTATTTTGCTTCTTTAGAAGAATCTAGGAAGCGCAGTTTTCCTGAAGAGTCTCCAAATGACGTAATGAGGAGCCATCCTGCTCCCAAAAGAATGTCTTCGGCTGCCTCTGAAACTTCTGAAAGTGTAGGTTGTGTCTGGAATGTGTCATCTTCTAATTAATAAAATTGACTCAATACTTGCACCATCTCATGCCACTGCAGAATGTGTGTCGAAGCTGTTTTCTCTTTGTAACTGGTCTGTCATCCTCCTTACAAGCTGAGGATGTTCTCCGTCAAGTTCCACAACTAGAAGAGTTTGTCATTTCTCTTGATCCAAAGGTTCAGTCAAAGTGAGTAGCCATCGATGGTTGCCAATCCTGAGTGCCTTTCATTTGAGATCCATTAAGTTCCTCTCATTCCAGTGTGGCCTTTGCTATGCTTCGATCTTTCGACGATGTCACTCGAGAGACGGCCGTTGAAAGTCTGAAATCTCTCTTCCAACTGGATGTGGATCGAGTCTGGCTGCAGCCGATCTCAGAGGAAGAAGAGTTTACTAAACCAGCTTCTGTTGTGAACGTGAGAACATTACAATACTTACACTAATTTATTGGTTATAATTTGGCACAATACTGACATGAAACGAAATAAACATTAATTTCAAACATATTGTATTTCTTATTCATACAGTCAAGTAGGGAATCAGTCCAAAATGGTAATCATCAATCCCTGATTTCCGTGTCAAATGTTAACACGCGTAAGTATGCCACAAAGTAATTAAATAAAGCTTTACTACATATTATATAATTCATGAAATATCTAATTTATTTTAATTTAGCACCATCAAAAGTTATTCCAACTTTAACCGAAAAGGCCGCAGCAACCGTAAGATAAACTTGTTTTAAATTTGAGATTTAACATATTTTTAATTACATTTTGTACTATACTACTGGCCAGTAATAATTAAAAAATTTCGGCATTTTCAGAGTATTTGTCGCAGCTGCTTTATGTTTATTGTAAACGTTCCGAAATCGTTATCTGCGATTCAAGTTTTGGCGAAGGTTCCACAACTTTCACAATTTGTAATTTCAAACGATCCCAAATCTAATTCAAAGTGAGAATTATATATTTTTTGCTTTTTATTACAAGGAAGGCTTATAATAACAATATAATTTACATCTACGATATTGGATATATTTTGTCACCATAAAATGCACTTTTGAGCATCAGTGTTTATTCCTCACTTGTATTTTAGTGTGGCCTTTGCAATGCTTCGAACTTTCGACGATGCTACTCGAGAGACAGCCGTTGAAAGTCTGCAATCACTCTACCAGCTCGACGTGGATAGAGTCTGGCTGCAGCCGATCTCAGAGGAAGAGGAATTAGAAATGCTGACTTCAGCTGTGGTGTGTTTAATATAACTGCTGTTTTTCTCATGTTTACAATTATTTCCCTGATATATTATTACTTACAAACTACTCATTCTTTTATTTTCCATTCTTTCTGTAGAAGTCGCCGAACTCTAATGATCTGGCAATGATACCGGCTCAGCCGAAATTCTCCTTTGATCTCAAGAGTGGAGCTCCTTTTGGTCTCTCTGAGGAGGATGTCTTCTTTATGGCGGCTACGGGCAACCAGGCCGATGGGGTTACGAGTTCAGGTCGGTTTACAATAGCCAGTGATGTTTATTATACTCTGTATCCAAATCTTCATTGTGTAAAATATTTCTTTGTTTGCCATGCTCAGCCCAAAATAATTACTCAAAGATTGTTTCTTGTAATAAAATTTAAATAATTTTTAATATACGGGATTTGTTTATGTGTGTTCGTTTATAATACATGAGTACATGTACATTATTTTCTATTTTAGGTCTCAACTCTCTCCCGATACTTTACTCAGTTGAAATATCCAGTATTCCGAATAACTGCGAAGCCATCAATTTCTATCGGTTCCTACCTCACACCAATCACAAGCTCGCCTACAGTTTACTCAAAACCGAAGGAAACTGTTTGTAAGCAGATCCTATATATCTATTATCTTAAGTAGACAAAAAACCGAATATAATTCACTTAAAAAAAGAAATGACTGTGTTTGGGATAGTGATTAGCTTCCTTTATAGAAGTGTCTGTTGTCAGGGTTCATGCGGATCCTGGAAATCCTGGAAAAGTCTTGGAATTTAGAAATAAGCCTGAAGATATCCTGGAATTTTGTCAAAAATACTTTAAAAGATTGTTATTGTACTGGAATTTCATTATGTTGCCTAATATATATTTTTCACAAATATATTTCATCGTTTCAGTATACCTAACCTATTGATATTTTTATAGTAAAAATTTTGTGAAAATTAAAAGTAATGCATTAATTCAATTTTTTCTAAAGACATCATCATGTATCGATGATTTAGCCAGAATATACTGATAATTTAGACAAATATTGAAAAAATTAATCCTGGAATTTTGAACCATTTTCCCTGGAAATCCTGGAAAAGTCCTGGAATTTTATTACAATTATTCCGTATGAACCCTGGTTGTGTCCACATAGTGTTCCCTTATTTATTCTGGTTAGACGAGCTTTAATCACCACGGGAAGTTATCAGGATACTCTGAGGTTCACTTCCGACTTCTCCAAATCCATGTTCTCACTCAACAAGGAAACGACGCTGCAGGTTCCCGCTCAACCCAGACACCTTGGTACGTTGGTGTATCGTCTCATTTTTAGAATATATTTTGAATTCGGCTTCTATTTAAAGACTAATTAATGAATTATATACACTCACATTTTGAAAAACTTTACTTTTTATTTAAAACATATATATCGTCTGAATTTTGCTGTTCAGCCCCACTGACGGTTGAAGATGGAAGAAGTTTATTAAGTCGACGTTTACTTATCAATAATCTCCCCGAATGGCCGGTGGAAATACTCAAGCGTTTTGTTGTCGCCTTCGTACCAAATGTGATCGCGTGTCTCTGCCCTATTAATGCAACAACACAAATGAGCTTTGGGTGAGATCACTTCCCTTGCATTCATGTTCGGATAATAATAAATGTCGGGTTTACTTTATTTCCATAATATGAGACATGTGTCATATCTCTTCACCTTTCTCTCCCTCTTCTCAGCTACGTCTACATTGGCTACAAGGACCACGACGACTGCGACAGGGATTACACACGTCTGTGCAGTTGGACTCTCTCAGACAATATTCAACCTTCCGTTTCTTTTGTCACCGATTTCGGGTGGCACCCAGGTAGGTACATAATGACCTGTGTAACCAATCCAATATAACAGTACCATAACAAAAAACGAACATCTGTTTTGGGCCAAAAATGTTAATGCAAATTATTTTCTCTGGAAATGACTCAATTTCAGTGTAAATGCACATTTTTAAGAAAATATACATTTCAATCATAATTTTTTCCTATATTATAATATTAGCAAAAATTACAAAAAATATTAACTGACTTATTTTATGGTTCAAAAATCCATGACTGTGTTACGTAATTATTGTTTTATTGTTTTATTGTTGCCATATTAAATTTGACATCATTGCAAAGATAATTATGATGAAGGAATGTTCCATTGTTCTTCCAGAATTCACCAGCATTGTCCATAATTCAGAAGATACTCTTTCAACAATTATGGAAAAGAGGGCCTCTGCTGCTGTCAAATCTCGTGAAGTCACGGTTAGTCATTTTCAGGACTAAGTTTAGTATGATACTCCATTAGCTCTCATTAAAAAAATTAAAAGAAGATTTCATTTCGGTCTTGTTTAAGATCCTAAAATTTGGTTATTGAATATAAATTTTAAAACATTGTGACATTATTTTAGTTTGTTACTTTTAATGTTTTTTAATAACTGCCTTTTACAATTGACTCTTGATAGAGCCAGATCCAGAGTCGTGTCCTGCATTTGCACCCGAATTGCATGCTTCCTAACGACTTCCCTCGCCTAGTCACCAGATCTTCTAACGTAGTCAAGGAAAAGTCTGCCATTGTCTGCTTTAGCAACACTTTCGCTACTCCAATGACCGCCTCGAATTTAAAGAATTATGCGGACTTCTTTGGAGCTTGTCCCGAAGTTAAGGCATTTTCCTTCAATAGTGTAAGTAGTAAACCACTTTATTAAAGTTGTGAATGTATTTGCAATGAATTAGATTAACAGCAAGAGTTATTGACAATAACTATTTATCATAGAGCTGTGTCTAAATATGGCTTAACAGTAATATTCCTATTTCGTGAAATACGTTATAGTTGAATTTCAAACAGTTTGCAAAATACTATAGCAATCTCTAAATCAAAAACAAAAAGATATCTTTGAAAGATAATTGTCTTTTTTTAGAACGGCTCTCTTCAACATTTTGATATCCTGGTCACTCTATCAGAAATCAAATCCCTATCAACAGAGGAAAATTACAAAGCAATAAACAACCAAATACGAGTGAAGATGTGTCAAGTGAAGGAACGCAGACTTATCGGTGCTTATCAAAGTGCCTTCATCAAGGTGGGCCTTCTCCTGTTTCCTCCACTTAAACACAAAATTCCGGAAATGTGTGTGCTCCTCTCTTTCCACATAGAACGGCTTCCTTCCAGTCTCGTTCAATTACGCAAACACAACCGGCCTCCAATTTCTTCAGCTGACCAACCTGCCGGTCACCGAAGAGTCCAACTGGACGGAGGAATCCTGTCTGGAGCTGGGGAAAGAACTGTTCCCTCAGGCCCGCTCCTACTGTGTCATCACCACCACGATATGTTCAAAGAAGCTGATGACGGGGTAATGAATGATTCAAATATTCAAAGTATCCATTTTTGACAGTGATCAGCTGTTTATTACTTAAATTTTGATATCGAATATTAATAATTACAAATATTGGAAGGTTTTGACCTTTTTCCTGTGTTGGCACCACTAACAGTGTCCTCGTTGTACGGTTCGATGACCCACGGCGCTGTCGGGAATCCTTCACAGCAATGTCTACAGAGCACAAATTGCCCACCGGTGAGACCGTCTACGTGTCCTTCGCTGCTCAGAACACACTCACATTGGTTACTAATAATGGGCGGGTGTTCTCCATACCTGTTCACAACACCTACCACTGGAAGCGTTTTGACTCAAAGGTGGGTGCTTCTTTAATTTAATATCGACGTCCGAACCGAAAGGCAAACTATCGTATTCAACATTTTTTAAATGAAATGAAGTTTAAAGTTATGGGACATAATGTAAATGCTGAATTCGATGGTTTGAAATTTTGTTATAAGTCAGCAATGAAAAATATAGAAATACGCCATTAAGAGACTCAGGGTTCTCACCATTCAGGAAAACGGGAATTTAACTAGGTTTTTAATTCTTTGTTATTCTTATTTTTCAATTTATAATTATGTTGAGCCTCCGTTGAGCATTATAGTTTTCTATTTTTCTGCAAACCATCCGGCGTAGCGTATAGCAGAGTAAATTGGCATACAAAAATATGTAATTGTAGCGTAATATATATTGATTATGTAATCTTGTTTGCTGTTACCTTCTCTTATTCTTATGTACAGTGCACCATT
>JAUZNC010046480.1:3420-16287 GCA_034780395.1 Vannuccia rotundouncinata | reverse complement strand
ATTAATATAGATTAAATTAATTATTTGGGTCAAAACAGTGAATTAAAACAAACACTAATTAATGGATATTTATCTTCACCAAAGAATAATAAAATTGTTTCTTGTTTGCGTTTTCATGGACCTGATTCTTGAAAATAAAAGACACCCATTTCTGTGCCTTTATTAAATCCTGACTTGAATAATTAATGCATACTTTTTAACTAAATTGTAATGGGTAAAAACATTAATATCTTCTTTTTGTATTGCATTCTTATTTTGTTGTAATTTTGATGCCTCGAACTCTCTGTATAAAATTATCTTCTAAAACAATTTAATTTAAAACTGAAACAACATTTCGCTTATAACCCCTAAGCGATGTATTAAGCATTCCATTTTAATTGAATTGTATCCGAAATTCTATTGTTTTATTGTATTTTACCTTAATTTACATTCCGAAATTATCCGAAAACTGATACAATAAAGGAATATCTTTTCTACTGTGTGCCACAGATGTTGAAAAAGTTATTTTCTTATTTAGAATTTTACAAATGCAAAGCGACCGTATATTGGAGACGCTCAAAGTTGATTGGTGGACCAGGGACAAGGTTGATTGTCCAACCCTGGACACTTCGACTGGTATTAAGATCGATACTTTAGGGGGCGTATTCATCTTTCTAGCAGGTGGAATCGTCATAGGAGGGATTGTTCTCATTGGGGAAATTATTGTGGCCAAATACTTTGGAGTAGAGAGATTTATTGAGGTGAGTTTTTCGATTTCAGAAGTTGCTTCAAAATGATTTAACTCTGCGTGTTTTTAAATGATATTTCGATTTATATAAACAATATTTTCACTAAAGGTTTGCAATGAATTTAAGTTAATGTTGCATTTTTGTCAGAGAGGTTAATTAATGATCACATAGTTTTGTTATCAATTCATAAAAGGCTTAATTTGTTGACCTCTTTTGCTTTTATTAGGACAGTAACAACCATTATTTTGTATATTGTGTCAATTAGCTTCACATAGAATCATTTGTTCCTCAGTAAATACATTGTTTGGTGATTACTGAGCTCTATTCAGATAAAAGATAGACGTCTATTGATAGAAACAATGTAGATTCAATGTTATCTAATGTAGATTCTGTCGAAAACGTTTTTATTTTTGGTGCAGACGAAATATATCGATAAAATCTTTATTTCTATTTAAATAATTTGAAAATAATCGATTATTTTCCCGACTTTAAAGCATTTTAGATGATAATATACTGCTTACATTTTATATTTTAAATTGAATCAATAAATAAAGGATATGTTGCAAAAGGAAGTTGATGCTTTTAATGGATGAGGAAATTCTTTTTCAAAAATTTAAAAGGTTTATTATCCTACCGCGCGAGTAGATAAGCCGAATATCTTTGTTGTATATTTTAGAATAAAGCTAATATTCTTCTGACAATATAAAGGGAAAATTATATAATTCTTTAGTGTGTTTGAGTAGTATAGAAGGTGTTTCATTTGATCAAATTGTTTATTTTTCGAAATTGAAAATCGATTCATTAATTTTTTCGTATAGGAAGAGGAACAAAACAGTCCTCATATAAATTATCCTTGTGGCGGTCAATCTTGATGCTTTCCTTGTTTCAGGAAGCCAACAGTGTGATTCATATTCAGCCTCGGCCGGTCTCCGCAATTACACGATCGATGGCAAGTGTCCGAATGCATGGTCCGCACCCCTGTGACAGTAGATCAAGTCTTAAGAGTGCTAACCATAACAATCACCAAGCAGGCGAGACGAGTTCTCACCCGATTTGATCAACTTAGTGATTAAATACGTCTCAACTGAATTGTATTTGTGTAACGTCCACATATCTATATCACCGTCCGTAAAAGGTTGAACTTAATTCTTATTTGTAAAGGTTTCGAATTATAATATGATTATTTTTAGATATCTATATTTATTCTCTCTCAATTTTTATTGTATTGTTTATTTTATTAACTGTTTAAGATTAGAAATATCCAGTTTTTTGACTTTTTATGAAGTAATTTTAGTTGAATTGCTCATACCATGTATTTTTGTTTTTATTTAGCATTCAAATAGTCTGGTTAAAAAAGTTATGTTAACTTTTTAAGAGTGTTATTTTATGAAAAAGAAGGAACTCCGATCATTTGTCTATTTTTGTCCAATATATTTTGCAACGGCTTGCCTCAACTTGATATTGTCAATTTTAATATATTTATTATAAATATGGCTGTGAAGTGGGGTGAATTAAATGTGTAGACATCTATAGATATTAATTATGAAGTTGCGCTTTATTATAATTACGATGGAACATTTTCTTTTGGTAATTGTATATTGCTTGATGTTCGTTAATTTTACATATATTAAACATCAACAAATATTTTTAAAATGCGTCATAAAAGTATAAAAAGGACGGCTTTCAGCATTTAAAAAATATTGATTTTTAAACTTTATTTCAATTTTTTACCCGATAATTTCATTAAAACTATTTTGGCGCTTTTAACTTTTACGAGGCATTTTGAACTTTTTTCAATATCACCTATTTCTACACTGGTAGCAACCCCTGACATTCAAAAATGTATTACTTGTAATCACTTCATTAAATTATTTAAAAGATGTCTTACAAACAAATAGTTCTTTTGTTAAATTTATACTTCTATAGAAATCCTCGGTTTAGTAATCTGAAAGAAATTCACTACATTTTGTATTTCTTCCTTCAAACAACTTTTACATACAAGCTATTATAAGGTAATGAAATTATAATTTCTGATGTAATCATGGACCCTAAATATGGTGATTCGGTAAACTTAGACAAATTTGGGGATTTAATCTTGGATTACTTTTAATAAACTTATTGTGTAAACCAAAAAAAAATCACAGTTGTTGGAAATCATTAATGTTTAAAACACATCGTTTAATTATCGGCTCATCTATAATAATTATTCTCAAGTAAATAATCGATAGATGTAATGAAAGCTTCCATAAATCAAATTTTAGTTGATTAGCTATATTGTCATAATTATTGCTCATGTATCGAGTAACTATATAGACGACTTTATAAGGTATTAGCTAACCGCTATAACTTGTGCTATACGGATGTTCTACAGATGTTCTACTTATGTTCTACAAAATTTAATTTTCTACTTAGGGCAGCCTAAACCGTACAATATATTGACCAACAACATTGAAAACTACATTTTCTTATATTTAATAATAACCAAAAAAGTATAAATTACTCAGAATACAAACAACATACATAATTAATACATAAATAAATAAATAGATAAATAGATGGAATGATATTCAATAAAATAGTTTAAGAACATTTAAAATAACATAACATTAGAGATTCAAGTCTTTAAATACTTGATAACATCTTTATCAACGACTGTTTTCTGGAACAATGTCCGATAATTTGTGATAGAAACTTAATCTCTAGGAATACACCCCAGCGATATGGAAAACAAAAATGTGTAAAAAGATAATGAAGCAAAAAAACCGAAGCCAAATTTGTGGATAATTATTTAAAAAGATAATTCACTTAATTATATTTATTTCAATTTGTACTACAACACTCTGTTAATAGTTTCTATATTATCGTTTTTGCGTATTTTCTTGAGTGGAAAATCTATAACATCTTAAAATTGACAAAAGAGGACAACAGAGTTTTCGTTCTGCGCGTTCAATACTCCTTAGATTGTAAAAGGAAAGACAATAACATTATAATAACGAAGATAATACTATTCAATAACATTTAAATAAATATATAACTGGAAATTCTAAACAATAGTGACCAGCAGATAGCACAAATCGATATCGAAAACGTTGACCCCATCGGTGATTAAACTGGTCAGTTTCTGAAGAATACATGTGTAGGTTGAATGAGGATAAAACATGAAGTTAGTCTTGAGGTCCAAGCACGCCAAAAGCCGCACCACGAAAGAAATCGGGAGACAACGAAGGCAGAGGCGCCACCGTGAAGGAATCTGATTGGTCGTCGTCTATTGTGACATCATTGGGCTTAGTGCATCGATTGGTTAGATCTGTGGAACCAATCAGGAGGCAGTGATGAGTCATTTATCGATTATTTAAACACTGCAATGCCCATCTATGTCAACAAAGAAATATCTATGAACCACTCACGATTCTGAATATCGACCAGGAGTCCCTCCACGACACTGTCTGCGGAGTGCAAAGGTGTCATGGGGGTTGCTTGGGTCTTGTGCCATTGCTTCCAATGCCGGCGGAGACGGTTGGGGAGGAGGTTCTGAAGATAGCCATCGCAGGAGTCATTTACGGTTGCGTGGACGTCGTATTTAACCTTTTCGTGAAAGTTCTGCAGACATTGGAGGCAATAGCCAGGCTTGGAGAGTTTGTAGCGCGATTTTGAAAGGGAAAAGGAATTGATTTCGTTACCTGAAAAGGTGGAATCAACTTTGAAAAGGTATTGATTACCTATAATAGTGAAATAATCGATTAATCAAACGAATACGTTTTGCATTTATGAAATCAGATGAATAAATTTATAGAATAACGTTAAGAAAAAGACATTTTCACAGTAAGACAGACACAAGATAGAATTGATAGGAATAATCCCCCGAATATATTATTGAAATAATGAATTCCAGATACGAAGTTTTAAATATTTAACCTTTTTATTTGACAGAAAATTATTTAATAACCATATGAATTAAACCTGATGAATTAAACAACTACCTGTTCATAATTACAGTCAAAAGATATAGAAAATATCATCAAATTGTTTTTATTTAAAAAATCACGAATTACATAAATAATATTCCTAATGATTTAACCGAAAGAATAATTAATTAATCAATATCTCTTGAAAAATGACGGATTGGTCATTTAAATCAATTATAGACAACATCAATAAAAAATTGAGATAATTGCACCTCTAAAAAGCAGCACTAGACTAAACGAAGTTATATATCAATTATTAATTCTATTTACAGGTCAGTTGGTTAATCAATATTCGATCACATAAATACATAAAAATGTTACGAATAAAACAAATGAGATTATCTCAAAACGTCAAATTGTTTATCTATAAAAGACATTCCAAAGCTATGCATTAGTTGTAAGTTAGGAACTTTTAGCAAAGATTTTGTCTGTGAAATTGTTGGAAGCATCTCTCCAAACATAAACTTGGTGTTTGCGGGCAAGCTGGACACAGAAATGCTGTCATTTTTCGTATGCCCTGGTGATAACAGAGTTTGCAGCGACGTCGAGGTTTACAATTGACGGGTGTTGGGGGAATTCTGGTTGGCAAGTGGGAGAAGTCATCGAGTTGCTTCACCGGCAACGTATAATCTGAGAATTGAACAGGAGTGTCACATGTTTAGAACACTGGTCTGGTTGGCGGAGAGACTACTTTCTAGAATTGGTTGTCAGAGTTTCGTGAGTAGTAGGGAAGAGGTCTCTCTAGCTATGCGACGCCCCCTTCCCTATTTTTTAGTAATGTTTAAAAGCGGGTCGGACTATAGTAGTATGAGACGTCTGTATCTACGTCATCGACACCTTGATCCAAAGACAAACAAATTTAGCTAGAAAAGTTTATAATTTTTCAGGGGGGGTGATGAGTCACTGGCGTAGATATAGACGTTCCATACTACTCACAATTTCATAAATAAATGACAAAATAAAACTGACAACACAATATAGTATTAGATATGTAAAACAACAATTAAATAAATATAAATTTCAAAGTTATATCAACAAATAAACATTTACAATAAATAATAACAGATAAATCTGAATTATAAAATATTGACTTACGAAAACTATTGTTTTTAAAATTTCCATTAATAACGTAAAACGATGGAAAAAGGTAATAGAAGATGTTCGAAAAACGCACAGAAAAATAATTCATTGTTCATAAATTTGTAATGTTAGTTTAGTCACAATTAAAATTATATAGGTGAGTTTTGTTTAGCACGACTGAACAGAAATTCATAATGAGAAAGTTCGGCACGACTGACATTTAATACAATCAGGGGTCTTTATCCTAAGGGATATTTTTGGCTAAATCTTTAGATAGTATGTCGCTTCTTAATATAAATTGTGAAGACACTAAAATTAATTTTTAAATATGTATTAAAATAACTCCGAATATACCAATATTAAAATATCTTCCTGGAATAATCGATGCATTCTCTACAAATAATTTATATTCCTATATATGATATTGTATTAGTGCATTTAACCTCTCATTACAAATTCACCAACACATTGATTTTTCTAGAATATAGGGTTCGTACAAAGACACGCCACTATGTCAAAATATAAAGACTTTAAACCCGGGTATACAAGCAAATTACAAACTGTAAAAAATAGAATTTACAATAAGATGTTTATCAGCACGCCTTGTCACAGCTTCATCAGGCAACTTCTCAGATCTTCAATGTGACGTTTATTTGTTTTCAATTAATCATGCCTTGCTGTTTTGACTTTAAGAACCACAGATGATGCGCTAAACAGAATATCAGGTGTAATATACTCTTCCCTTTTATTTTAGAAAACTTGTCCATCGTAGATTTTTATCCCAGTCATCATAATTTCTTCAAAGTTTGAAATTTGGGATTTTGTTTTTCTATGGCACTGTACTGCTGCTTCAACCATTGATCCAATGTCTATTTTTTGCAGCTCAGTGATTAGAATCACGTTCCAACCAGTCTCTGAACTCCTTCTTCCAAGGCAAATAATTCGGAAGACACAATTTACTTTTGGTATTTTACAAAAGAAAATGAAGTATTGAAGTAAACGTTTACAAGGAAATACAGATGTAATTTTTAGCACATGTTAATTAAGTAGAATGGACATATCTGGGATTCAACAGACATACCTAATAAATGACCCACTGGCTGTTTATTTAAATAAGTATTAAACGGCCAGGCCAGTGGGTTATAAACAGCCTAAAATAGGCGAACCTTTATTTAAAAATATATATTGAAACAAAATAAACAAATCAATATTATTATCGTTATAAATAAATAATATAATTGTGATTTTTGTGAACAACAACAATTAAGATATAAAATTCATATATTATTAAAAATATTTATAAAGAACTGCAAACTGTATTCAAACGAACATATACAAATAAGTAAAAATAAAAAAGCAGTAAGCATAATTTATACACATATTTCCTTAAAATAATGTAGATAAAACAATGTGCATGATGTGTACACATGTATAATGTACAAGAGTGCCAATCAAGCAGATATGTTGCTCTAAATTGATCAGAAACAGGTCTAAATTAAATTACTGGATTAAAGCCAAAAAGACTATAAAAACACTCATTTTGGAAATCCACATTTTAATAGAGAATAACAATTTGATTTGATTTTAATTCGCATATTTGTAAAAGTAATCCAAACAAACTGTTAAATTACTGACAGTCATTTTAAAAACGTAATTGATTGCGAAGAATTTGAGCTGCCTAAGGAAGAACTGTCAACTAAATGTGCATCACTAAAGCCGTTATTATGGTCACATTTATCATTGACAAAAATCAACCCATGAATCCATTCTTTATCAATTCATTTAAGAAGAAATTTCAAAACTAACCTTTGAGAGAATCGCATTTATTTTATTTGTAATTATACCACAGCAACCAGAATACGAACAAACTGTTCACATAAATCTCTTTACACTTCATAAAACACAGAGAGCCAAATTACAAGTTATTTTGTCATTATTGATTCTATTGTAGAAGAGAGACACAAAGGAGATAGCGAACCTGTCCAACTCGATAGGGTGAGGAGTAAATTCACTCTATATTGCACTGTGAAGGCTGGTTGTACTGAAATAAAGATCAGATTGGAAAACGTCATTCGGGAAGTAATTTGAAGAGGATTCATCGTTACAAGTTCACTTACTAATGGAGACGAAGGCAGAACCCAGAGAATTATCTTGTTGGAGGAAGAGTAGAGCACAGAGGCGGCCATTGTCTGGAGTTTGGTGAGGCGGCGTCCATTGTTCGAAACAGCCAATGAGAAGTCGCCCAGTGCAAACTCCGGATATATTTGGCGGACAGCCCGTTTGACGTCTTCGTGATTGGCCAGTCTGGTAATCCGGAAGGTTCGTTCTGGATGACCTTTATTTCAAGACATAAAACAGCAATCAGATGGCTGCAGACACGATCAACGAGCAACAGGAGGCATGTCTCACCCCAATTCCTGGTCAAACAGGCTTGGATGTGGTCGAATCGAGCTTGGGAGCAGGGCAGTTTGGACACAGCCCGCTGCAGGACAAAGAACTTGAAGACACGGCCCAGATAGGACCTGCGGGCATTGTCGAGCTTTGTCGGTGAGGCGAAATGGTAATGAGAAGGTGCCCAGGGGGGGAGGTTGCATTCGGGCGGGTCGATATTGTCTGGAGAGAAGAATACGGATTCATTTTACCAGAGGCATGCGAGCAATGAGGAATAAAATTGAGAGGAGGGTATTTGTGGAAGTGGAAACAGATGAGTGCCTTCTAGTCGAGACGATTGTTGTAATCCAACATATAAACTTAAATTAAAATAACAACAACTGAACCAATATTGTCATTCTAGTCTACGGTGGTAATGTCTACGGTGCATAATCTTGACATCAACTCATCGCAAACGAGACTTTTACCCTTTTAGAAAGATTTTATTCATTATTCAGAAAGCCAAATTCACTTTCCTTTCTTCGGTGAAAACATTTTGCAATTACACGATTTAAAGATTGAACTCAGCCTGTATGTATGGTGTCAAGATTTAGCGGTGAAAATTGCAACTCCCTATGTGAAGTTTTGAATATAATCAAACGTGTTGTTTACCTAAATAATGCTTCGTGAAAATAATAAAAACAAAAACGTAAGCAAATCACTTTAAATCAACTTACCCAATACGCATCAAAGATTGTTTCATTTACAATTTATGAGACAGAGAGTCATTACTTGTTTTAATGAAGGATTGATTTTACTTATTACACCAATCTAAACATTCTGAATTCTGATTGCCAGAAGAAAAACGCAAACTAAGTTATCGTATATTACTCGATTTGCTAATACACAAAAAGTGAATTTAAAATTGAAACCCTCGATTGACATTTAGATAACAATAAAGAAATAGAAAAGTATATCAACCAAATATCAGGCGAATTGACATTTTAATAAATGTAAACAACATTAAAAAAAAGAGGAGATCTAAACTTACTTAGTTGGGTGCATATCAAACAGTCTTCCTTTTCTTGGGGGTGAGAATGGCGAAACTAAATAAACCAGCATACATTTCGGATACGTCGCATTATTTGGAAAGTATAATTTGTGCGCAGATCGAACATTTGAGCTTATCTTTAGCAAAATTAATTCTGATCTAAAACTAATTAGCAAAACTAAAAAGAAGGCAAATTCGTCTCACCGAAAAAGGTCTTAATTGAATTATTGGTCGGCGCTGTGTCAATGCCATTGTCTGAAACAAATCATCAATTGGGGTCAAGATAAACTGACACACATTAAATACATCTCCGGTTTATACATAATGAAGAAAGTTAAAGAAACATATTTGAAAAATCTGAATAAACTTTCAAGAACGTTTTTTAAATATTATTCAGGTCAGTATTGATAAGATAACGGCTCAGTAAACAAAGGTTCTTATCTAAAGTATGAAAGTAGAGGACTGTTGAACATTAAGAAATACGGATTCGATATACAGACCAAAAACATGCCAGTGGTTCGCTTATTTAGAGGCCTTCAACAGTAATTGGCATTCAAATAAATCCTATCGTGAGAATTTTGTAGTGTTCCTTAAGAAAAATGGTTAAAACTGATGAGTCACTATACCAAAATACCGAACATTTAATAAATAAGTATGGCATTAAGTAAATAATTATAAATTAAACACAAATATTAGTTATTTAAACTATAATGAATGGATTTCTTATTTAAAATTTCTCAAATAAGAAAACATTTATGTGTCAAAATCCAAGAAAAATACAGTCTTTTATCTTTCTATCTAACATTAATTACTTTGTTTACAGAATAACAAAAGCCGTTGAAAATGGGCTCACATAGGATCTAAGGTTGATATAGTTCATTTGTATAATAGATTGTTTCATTTAAAGTCACAAGAAAAATATTTGATCATATTAAACACAATTTTCCATATTAGAATGTCTAAATTTTATATATTACAAAACTTGAAAAGGAAAGTTGTGTCCTTAAACTTTTAGTGGAAAGTTACATAATCAAGACAAAAGAAACTGGATGTTTGTAGTTTGAAAGTATGAATTCAAAGAACTGCGAAATATTACTTTATAATCAACTTTTGATATTATATATTTTACAAATGTTTGCAACAAATATTAGTTTGAGCATAATTAAAACTTAAATAAATTGTATTAATAGGTTATAATTTATTTAATGCTTTGTATTTTAGATTCAAAATAAAAAAAATATAAAGAACGTGTTCAAGCAACAATGGATTTATATGACATTTTCAAATAATGCATTTTACAAAGAATTATAACATTACTAAACAAATAAAATATAACAGTTAATAATAAGACATTGACTGTCTTTCGCTTCTTTACAGACAAAAGAGTTTCAAGAGTTACAGATCATCTAAAAGCCAGAAGTGGTCTTTCGGCCATTCAAAGAGGCAGAAGACATTCTCACAAGGTCCCCGACGAAACGCGATGTCCGTATTTATGGGGGTAAATTCTTCGGTCGTATTTCTGCAAAAGGATTGTTGGTGTAAAAGTAGCGACACTAACCACCCAAGTGAAAAAGAACGTCTACACACACACCGCTTTTCGCTCAGCTTCTCGCTTAAGGAAGTTGGGGTCGGAGGCCTTTTTACGTTCGCGCCATCTTTTCGAGGCAGCTGCAGATCTGGATCTCTGATTGTCTGATCTAGACTGGCCCTGGAGATTGAAGCAGTCTGAAGAAAAGCGAACACGAATGCGTTACATCGAGAAGGAATCCTAGCGGACAGTTATTAAAGTGGTCTATTGATGCAACCCTACGAAAAGCAATAGCTGCAACTATATTTAAGACCGAGAACCAACAACAAGGTTTCAGAAAGAAGAAGGAAGACATATTTCAAATGTGAGGAAAGATTTATATTATATATTAAGTTTATTTTTTTATAAATTGAGGATAACTTACATTGGTGTAGTGTCTCTCTAGACGTCGGATCTTTGGTTAGCTGAACGAGAGCGTATGAATACGTAAGGGGCACTAGTTAAAAAACAGTTACGTTTTCGTAGGGTCACAGCCTCGCTAAGTACTCGATACATCATAACTATCGCAAACTAGAGCCACATGTGTGGTGTAGTTTAGTAAACAATCAAGTGAGCTTACCAGCCAGGGAATTAATTGGATAATTCATTGATCCAGAATTGAGAAGATCGTCTGAAAGAATTAAAAACCGTTTTACAACCGACAATTTTGGAGGAATCTGCAAAAATGGAACTCCCCAAAATGTATTGACAAAGTAAACAACTTAAATTCTTGTTTAAACACACAGAAATGGGATGAATTTAGAAATATATTCTGCTAATTAATCTACTCAAGCAATCCAAAAACATCGCAACAAAGGATCTGTTCGTCAATTGGTAAAGTGGACCACTCCCATATCTTCATAAATGATATAAAAAGTAACGAAATATCAATGCTGTATTGAATAAATAACAATTGAGAATTAGCTAAGAGAAACTGTGGATGGAGTTTAATTCCCCAAGTAAGAAGAAACTTGTGGCAGTTTTCGAAGACATTATTTCCATAAAATGAGAGAAATGAGAAGGTTGAAATGAATAAAATGAAAAAGGTTATATTTGATTATATGAATAATGATAACTAATATAATATAACAAAATATGAAGTTTTATAATATATCAAAATATAAAGCAAACTAAACATAATAAACAGTGGGAGATGTCAAGACATAACCAGCCGTTCAAATAATGCGTCATACAAATAATTTCAATGAAATCCGAGTCGATGAAGCAGAAAAAAGCCTCATTGGACACTTTTTGAAGTCATATTCGGCTCAGTAGAATTGTGATTTCATGAGATCTGGAGCAACTTTGATTACATTGAAAACAAATCGTTGGTAAATGTTTGACCACGAATTTACAAGAATCTTTTCATTTTAATTTGATTTACAAAACCAAAAGTAAGACGTTATACAACCAAGTCATAAAGATTTGCATGTGGACAAAAAGAATAATTGACATCAGTGAAAAGGAGTGTGACAAAAGGAAGACAATAGTATCATGTAAAGTGCAGACCATAATTCTGAGAACTAAATGCAACAGTTGGATTGTCCTCAACAAGGCTCCACGTTCCCTTTTCCTTCGACTGTCTCTTGTCGTATTTCTGAAACCAAAGAAAGGTTGAATCAGGTCGTTACAAGGTCGGGCTGCATCAATATGACAAGGAACCTACCGCAGTACGAAGACACTCCCGACGCAAGAAGTCAGGGTCCCGGGCCTTCTTCCTCTCCCGCCACAGTTTAGAAGCGATCGCGTTCTTGGATTTCTGGCTGGGTGGAAACGTGGAGGACGATGTTCCTGTTTGATTATGATATAATCCTCGATGTGGCCAATCTACAGTTGACAACAAACAACGATTGTAGCGGAAACCCTACGAAAAGAAGTGTTTAGGCATGAAAAATGAGAACAATAATTTACTGATTATAAAGAGGAAACACTTACTATCTGGAGATGAGAGTCGCTTGGGCAGAGGACGAGGAGTGCTAGAGGGCGCGCGGGACTTACAAGAGAAATCATCCCTTTGTGGGTCACCTAGGACCTTTGTTCTATCATTGATTCACTTTGTGGGTCACCTAGGACCTTTGTTCTATCATTGATTCACTTTGTGGGTCA
>JAUZNC010046469.1:0-16287 GCA_034780395.1 Vannuccia rotundouncinata | reverse complement strand
GTAAAGTATTTAAACATTTAAATCAAATTAGAAAGAATATTCAAAAATATTTAGAGAACAACACCCAAAACAATATATTTAAAAAAAACTGTGCATAATAGGTTTTATATGTTTAAACAAAAATGTAATATGTATATTTATTGTTATAGAAATTATTAATAGAATTTGTTTAATACTATGTATACAGTGTTTTATAAGATTTCATACTTTTAAAATCTATATACAGGGTTGCCACTGATCAAGGATTCCGTGAAAAACCCAGGATTTAGAAAAAGGCTGTCCCGGCCAAGATAAACCATTGATTTAATGCATTTTACTTTAATCCGGGATATTACATACTTTCCATAAATTTTAAAATTATGTATACAGTCTACAGAAGATATTACAAAAACCTATATGCAAAAGTATTTATTCATGTTGATGGAATTTATTACAATATATATAATAGTTTAATATCATATTATATATATATATATTATTTTTTATAATTATATTATGTAAACATATACAAACATTTCTATATATATAGACTTATATCTTCTGTAATACTATAAATACATGTTACTGAAATTTACTAATTTTGCAATATTTATACTTAAAATATATTTATCACTTAGTGATTTATAATAATTTTATGTTTTTTGGCTTTTGAAATATGATTTAAATTGTAAGCTTTTTTAATGTATAGTTAAGTATTTTGGCATAAAAAATTTTGACTCTGGCATATAAAAATTGTACAATGCATATGGGCCTGTAAGTAAGCAAATGGTGAGTGTGCCTGTTGAGCACTTTATGTTGTGATGAGCAATAAAGGGATGAAATAATTTTTTGGCAAATATGTTACATAACATAGTGACTACATCCCTATGATGATGGCAATCCTCAGTTGCCTCCTTTATAATATGCAATACATTATAGAGAAAGGTAATTTGCATTGTTATTTGATTGAGTGGCCCAGGTTAAAGGTTTGTTAAAGAGAGATTTTAATAGGAAATATTAGGACATTTTCAAGGGACTGTATAGATAGTTTGTTAGAGTGAAAAGTATGATATAGCAAAGTTTGTTATAGAAAGATTTTACAGTATTAATTTTATGAACTCTAACCTTTCAAAAATATTTTTGTATAGTGTTATGAGCTGGAAACTAACAGATAAGCAGCTACATGAACATATCACCAATGTCAAAGGTCTATCAGGTCATTTGTTGTGATTTGTCATTCCTCACAAATCACAATTACCCTTCAATCATGAGCATGTTCATTTAATTCCAGGCATGCATTTCTTCCTGTTTTTTAGGCTAAAAGGCCATCTTGTAATTCTCCTAAATATGTAATAAAACAGTACCCTCACCCATTCCATTTCCATCATATAATGAATTATTTTTAAAAATTAATTGACAAAATATAACTTTTTTACTATCTTTTATCAGGCACTAAAACCAAGAAAATATTTAGGTGCTATATCATTCAGGGCTTCAGATTTTAAATGCCTTTAAACACATTCTACAGCACTAAATGTCAAAAAATGTTGACACATGTAGGCTATGAGCTACTGATGATTGGAGGGTGCATAATCTCATGCCTAAATTCTTACCCTGATAATGAAGTTGTTATGTATGTCATCTATATCCTATTTCTTAGGCCTTCATTTACCTCATTTTACATCAATATGTATGTGATGTGTGATGTTCATCTCCATATTTTTATCAGGACTTCTAGTAACATAATTAAAATATTTCAGTTTTATGCTTTATGGATATCCCACTTTCTCCAAAACAAAACTTTTTTGTGTGTCTCCATTATATTTGCAGCAGTCAATGTTTTAAAACAGATAAGACAGATATTCAATTGCAATCTTAGCATATAATATTTTATATATTATTGGTAGTTTCAGGCATCATAGAAATCCAGAAATTTTCTGAATTCAAGAAATTTCGGGCCCATTTTAGTCATCCTTTATATATGCCTTTTCTACCATTTTCATTCTTCAAAATTTGTATGTGACTTGTTTTCCAAGAAATTTATTCTAATGTGCTCTGATACCATCAATAGATACATAAATTTTAAATATTAATTTTGTTTTCTAATGGTGAATGTGGTCAGCATTGTATGATTGTTCATTGTTAGGACATTGTCATGTACATATAATAATAAACTGAAATGATGTAGGTTATATACAGGCCTAAAAAGCCTAAAAACTTACATTTTTACATTTTAGAAATAAAAACCTACATTTTGAGTCCTGGATGGTATTATTTTTATGGTAAATATTTTTTAAATCTCATGACATTTGCATTAAAAAGGAAACCTTTAAAATTATCTTTTTTATAAATAAATATGAAATTTATTTAATATGTCTAAAAAATACCTACACAATAATTACAATTTTTCTAAATAATAACAACAATTACAAATTAGTGTTAAAAATGAAACATGTTTTGTTATTGTAACAAGTAATACAAATTGCATAGCATGATAACTGATCAATATTTTGAAATTCTCATTTCCTTTCTCAAATAATCATTTAAAATACAATCTAGCTTGTAACATCTCAGAAAAAATTAGGTTCTTCTTCTTGCCTTGCTATATGGAGCTTGTGATTGGTTCAATGTGATATATATTTTTTGGCTGCTTCTGAAAGTATCTAATCAATTCATACATAAACATAGTCCAAAGATTTTACTAATTTGAAAAAAAAGGCAAATATTAATAGCATACCCACTGATAGCATAATGTTTACTGTATAAACCAGGTATGGTATATAGATAGGGTTGTGTAACTACATTTATTGTATTATATGATCTGAGCTTGTTGTGTGTCATCTAGACTTATTAAATCATATGTATGATAATATTAGAGTATGAGTGTATTATATTATATTTTTTGTACTTATGCTGTTACTTTTACAGACACATAACATATATTTCGGTAGAACAAAATGTATGTTAGTTCATTAATAATTAAAAAAAGGGTGTATTTAGACTATCTCATTATTTTAACATTACTTAGATATACACAATTGTTATAGACAGAAATTTCGATTGGCCATAGTTTTTAAGAATATCAGGCATGTGATTAATTTGAAATTTTGGAAGCCCCAGAGGTCATTTTTGTAAATTGTATAAATGTCAAGTATAAAATTGATAGGCATGTGCATGGGCGGTTAATCAGTCTTCAAAAAGTTTAAATATAAAATGGTTTTAAGAAATAGTAAATTTAAAAAAACATCCATTTCAGTATACTTTTTTATGTGCCCCCAATTGCTTAAACTAATGTTAAAATCACCAAATATGCAGGCCTATGCTCCTCTAACTCCTTATCATTGTCTCTGCCCTTGACACAGCTGGTGGCTTTGCCCCACTAAAATCAAAATTGTGCTTTTTGTGATTAACCATTTTATTATTTCCAAAATTTAAACAAATAGCAAGTCACATGCCTTGGATGTGTATGGATAATATTTATGAGAGATACTGAAACAGTAGACCTCTCGGTTGTTTATTCAATTCTATAAATTTGATTTATTCATTTCCTTCCAAGTCATTGGATCAAAACTATTGTTTTACAGATAACCTATACATGGGCACTTGTAACATGATTTTCTAAAAATGCTCTAAATAATATTACATACATATAGTACATAATATTATTTACATATATTATAGTAGGTACAGTCAAGCCCAGTTTTATGCCAGCCATTGTTCCACAGAAAATTGGCAGTTAATCTAGGTTTTTATAAATTTTATATATACATAGTATTTAACATTTCAATATAATATATGTACTATTTAACAATATTAATTAATTATTTTCTTAATCCTTAAAAATAATTGTCTAAGATGTGCGGGCACCATGACAATTCAATTGTCAAATTATTAGTAGAACACTACTTTTCTAAAAGAGGTATACTGTAAATATCTATTTAACATAAAACCAGATTGATTAAATATATATTTTTGGTTGTATCTAACAATATGTTCAGTTTATTTTGTTTTAATATATTTAGTTGTTATCGTTATTATGTGTTGTTATTATTTATTTTTATGTATATAATATAATGTTTTTACATTTTTATTTGAAATGTACAGAAGCGACCACAAACAATGTTGATAATCAGGTAAAAGATACCCCAGCTGCAGGAGATGCCCCATTGGAAGATAGCAAGGGCAAAGCAGTCGACTTCAAATCTATGCCTACTCGGGCCTACCTAGATCAGACTGTTGTCCCTATTCTTTTACAAGGACTTAATTTCATTGCTAAAGAAAGGTATAAAGTTTTGTTGATAATATTTTAGCTGTGAAATTAATTTAGAATCGTTTTTATAATTTAACTCAATATTAAATAATTAAAACACAATAACATGTGAGGTGTCCGTTTTAGAATAACTCTAATGTTTTATTTCATTGTTATAATATATAGTATGTATGTTGGCGACCAGTTAGGAATCCGGTCAGATCGGAATTTGTCGGAACAGTTAGGAATATTTTTATTATTTTCTTAATATTCCTATTAACTTATCAATCCGACCAGTTTGGAAAAATGATTTTGTTAGATTCCTAACTGGTCCGACCAGATAGGAATTTGAAAATATTTTATTTCCTAACTGGTCGGCCTAGTTAGCAATCCGAACAGTCTAACCAATTAAAAATTTTAAAAATCGTATTTCTGAACTGGTCTAACCTATTCTTAAAAATTAAGTAACCCTGTTGCTTTTGAAAGATTATACTCTGATGATCTTATATGTGTGTATTTTTATGTATACTAATGCATTAACTTTCCATTTAAATAATGGATATTTATAAATATCGCCATTGTTTTATTAAATTAAATTTTAATAATTTTTTTAGTTTCTTTCTCTTCAATTATTTTGAACGAAAATGCTTGATATAAAATTAGATTGTGGCATTTAAATAGATAAAATAATTTTTACTGAATAAAGTTATAGTAAAGTGTCGACTAGTTACAAATTTCATGATAGGTCTTATAAATATAAAAGTTACTTCATCCGGTTACTTCAATTTATTAATGATAACTAATGTTCGTGGAATCATATGTTATAGAAATTAGAAGATTTTATGGACCATCTCATTTAAGATTAATTTTTTTAAATAATCATTTAAATTGTGGTTGTGTTGTTTTTTGTTATTTTAGACCTCCGAACCCTATTGAAGCTCTTTCTGCATATCTCTTGAAGAATAAGGGCAGTTACGAACAGTAACAGATAACACTGACTATATTGCCTCCTTTTTGCTTATCAAATATATTACGATCTTATTATAATGTAGATGTATTTCTTTGCAGTTACCTAACAGCTAGTATAATTGTACTTATTCATAATAAAACATGTTTTATCATTTGTGTCTTTCTATTAAAGATTTGTCATCTCTAAATTTTATAATAAAATGTAACAGTTTCTGAAACTGATGAGAATCGCTAATTAGATAATACAATTTATATTAAATACAGTCAATTTTAAGCAATTGTGTAAGAGTATGCTCGAACTCTACACTGCGTTTTAGTGGACTAATATGTACTATAGGCAGAAATGTATAATGCAAACTAATTCTATAAGATAAGATTTGAAATTATTACACGTTTTATTGGACTCATAGCTGCTGCTCTACACATAAGGATTATAATGCTAAACCTACTTAATATTTGCAGAGTATACACCTTTTTAAAATAATATATATACAGAAAGATTTTTTTATTATTAATCGTACAAATACATAATATCCTATTTCAATAATTATAAAAATTCATACAAATATTTGTCAGAACCCATAATTGTAATCTTCATAATTATTTATTAATATAATAATTGTTACCAATTAAAGACAGAATAATAAATATTCAGATAAAATTATATACAGTATGTCTTAACATTACTATCTCTTCAATTTCCTATGATAGGTATAACTATTGGAAAAATTGTAGCGCTATATTCGTAAATAATAATAATATCAGTGACTGAAATTAATAAACTGACATGCTGCTTTGAATTATGATTATATTAAAAAGGTGTTTTTTGGCAAGTTATTTTAGCGTTTAAATTATATATTTTCTTACAAAATTATTTTTTAAATGAATTAATATTTATATCTTTTTTAAAATATATATATACTTTTCTAAATTATATACCTTATTTTATAAAAAAAAAATACGAAAAAATTTTATAGAAAAATCTGTTTTTGTAATTCCTTTGAATGTATCCGACAAAAGCAAAAAAGTCTTATGTAACATTTTAAAAATATGATAGAAAAGTAATTCAACATATTTTTATGTGCACTATAGATTAGGTACACTTTTTAATTAAATGCATATTTTATATAATATCTCTTTCAATTTGTCTATTTTTTAGCTCTTTGTAATAAATCATATATATATTCTTATGTTACTTATGTTACAACAATAATTAATTGTTGTGTTTTAGTGTACTAAAAATATTTTTTGTATAAATAATCATTTGTACCGCTTAATTGAATCACATAATATTTTTTGTTAATTACTACACCCGTATTCTCAGTAGTACAAATAGAACGGCCGTAAAAAGTAAGTATGTATATAAATAATAAAATATACAAATCGATTAAAGTATAAAGTGCTTATTCATAAATAGCAATATAAATTTTAAAATATATTATTCTCATAGTTGTTAATCAACTGAATCGAAAAGTAAGATTTATAATATTTAACAATAAATATATGTAGTCATTATCATTGTTTGGAAATAGGAATTTTCTCTAACTTGCCCAACCCAAATTTTGTATTTGTACTTGCCAGTCTTCAATATTTCTTGTCTGTAATTTTCTCAATTCTGCTGATCTCAATGCTAAAAATCCCTGCTTATTTTAACCACTATTATATATGTCATATAATGCTTGATATTGATGTCATATACTAATTATTTGCATTCAATGAATTCATTTTACCAATTTTATTTTTTTCCCATAATATACAATAAATAAATTGAAAACAAATAAATTTAAAACAAATACATTTTTATAAATTACTGTAAAATATATTTGTTTAAACTACTTATTAAAATAATAATGTCAGGTCCCAAACTGGTCAGGCTTTAACCCAACTAGTTAAGGATCTCAATATAAATAGACAAATTTGACAAACATTTATTATATTTACTGTTTTGTATTATAATTCCCACTTTTATATATTATAATAAATATATTTATAAAATAATCCTTAGAATTTTAAGTTTGCCTCTAAAACTGACCAATTAGGGACTTTTCATAATTTTATGATTTTGATTGGGAACATGTGTAATATATAATAGTATGAATTATATGTAACACATATGTAATAGTTTGTTAATTTATACTAGGGTCCCTAACTGGTAGACCAGTTAAGGACTGACAAAAAATCTCAAAGTGGTCACTAACATTACTATTTTTTTATAAAAAGGGGCCATTCAAATATCAAATATGCACTGAATGGAAGTTTATGAAATACATAGAGCCATAGGGGTAAGTAGGGCAATCCAAAAAAAATTTGCACTGTATTTGCAGTTTTCATAAATGAACAAAGCTTTGGTAACAATTTTCAAAGGAATTGATTAAAGAAGAGTCATATACTTTTATGATATATTCAACATTAGCAACAAGAACAAAAAAATTATCAGTATATTTCATAATCATAGAGATCAAATTATACCTACCTCACTACTCTATTTACTTTATGCATACTATTGTACAGGGTAAGGGGGTCTAGACAATGCATACATGGGGACAGGTGGTTTAAATTGATCCAAAATTTTGCATACATAATACTTGAATGGCCCCAAATTTATCTGTGATATATAATATACCAGATTTATCTGTCTTGGGCTGTATAGAATGTAGACAGGATTATACAGAGGCAGTGGCACTGGGGGGGGGGGTCCTCTGACCCTCCACTTTAAGAGTGTGGCCCCCCCTGTCCCCACTTTTCCAGATGTCCAAATTTTTTTCTAACTTGTAAAAGCCTTGCTTTTCTCTGTCACATGAAGATTAGAGAAGGATAGAGATAAAGATTTCCATTATTCTGTGTAAGTAATGTGTATTCTGGCATCAGAGAAATCCTTCTTAGCAAAGAGGTGCCTAAAAACATTTTTGCATTTAGCAACAACATATCTACACATCTAAATAGTGTGGCAAATCTTAATATCCACAAAGATAAGACATCTTTTTTATATACCAAACACTTTTGTGTGACTTAATGACATTCATTTTAATACTTTTTGATTTCTTTAAAGTATTCATTTATGCATTTGATTACACTCATTGATTATATTATATTCCTAAAATGTAAGAATTCATTGATAAATAAACTTTCTCTGTTTATAATATCAGCACCCCACTTTTAAAACTGTGCTGTCAGCCCTATTATAATACTACAGTAGACTTACTTTTTGAGCAAATATATCTGATTCTTTATCCTAAAAGTAATCAAGCCTTTTCAACATATTTCTTTTAATATCATTACAGTAGTCTTTTATTAAATTAATTATAATTTTTCTTTAATTACATTATTCAAAATTTCAAATAATTTTAAATTATAATATCAACTTAAATATTGAATTATCTGGCTGCAATTGTTTAGTTTATTCAACTTTATACATTACAATGTCACTCAGTAGTATGAAATTTTTTTAATGGTTGACACTGTTAATTAATTTTAATATTTATGCTTATTATTGACATATAACAATAAAAAATAATCATAAGAAAAAAGATGTTTAGTCAAAAAATACATGTCTGGAAATTAATTAATAAATTCTTTAAATATTCTTAGAGGTATAAAGATATATATTCTTAATTTAATTATCTAGCATTTATTAAATATTTTATAGTTTACATTTCACATTAAATATTTTTTATTACCTATCATAATATATGATTAATTAAATATTCTTTACTATTTCAATATAGTCTCATACAAAATTAAAATGATAGATTTATCCAATTCAATATATTTTGCAAATCCTATTTTTATATATAAATTTTTAATTTTAAACATTATATAACTTTTATGACAATGAAATTAGTCAATCTGTAAAATTATAAATTTACTAATACTATACTTTTTTCATCTAGTGTTAAATAGTTCAAAGTCATAGATGTTTAAGTCTATAACAGAAGACATATACAAATCAGTAATTAATAGATATTATATTATCAGATTTAAAAAAAATATGATAACAGACTAATTAAATGGTTACTGTGTAAGTTAAAATATAGCATATACCTAATTATAGTATTCATTTAATTACAGTAGAATTTAGATATTACAACTTTGTCTATAGTGACTCTATTTCAAATTTCCCTACAAATCACCCTTTTTGTTGTTTATAATTTTTTTTATTTAATGACAGTTTGCATATATAAAAAAAACCTTTATAAACCTTTGCATATATGGACAGTTTATTAATTAAATCATAAATGTTATTTTTAATTTATGAAAAATATTGCATCAAAATAGCTCTAGAATCTTCATTCAACCAGATGTTCTAATGCAACACTCTAACCAGTACATTTATATTACTGACAGAATGAGAGTGGCAGATTAGTCATGTTCCAAGGTGATCTAGTGCAGCTTCCTTTAACCAGGTGTCTAGCACCACTAGAGAGACTGCTCAGTTAAGTCAATGATCTGAGTGGAATATTATGTAACCTATGATAGCATTTTGACTTCTATTGTTTTTGATCTTAATTATTGTCATTAACATACAATAGCTCAATCAAACTGCAAAATATTATGGTAACATAATATATAGGTACATGTAGGCACTAATTAAATCTTTTGAGGTAACCTTATGAAAGTATAAATAGATCACATTGGCATGTGTAGAAAGCATGTCTTTTAGAAATAAACATTGCATTACATAATCAAATTTAATATTACTTACAAAACTAAATTAATCTATTTGAATACATTATATACTCCAAAAAATTGAGTAATAAGCAAACATAATCAAAATATTAAACATTTGCATATAACAACATTTGCCAGGAATGGTATGCTTTGTAACTTCCCTTTGAGGTTGGTTTATATATATCCAAATTCTACTGTATATAGTCCAACATTTATTATAACACCTATTGGATATGTAATTAAAAAACAAATTCACTTTTAAAAAAGAAGATCAATATGACAGATTAAGTAGAAAATACTTAAAAGTTATTCTAAATTTCAAGATATATGATGTATAAAAAATTAAATTTCACAAAAAAATTATAAAAATTCAAAAAAAAGTTTAATTCTAGTCTGCATTCTTATTTCTAGATTTATTTCAGACAGACATTCCTAATTTTTAATTAATCTTAATAAGGCTTTAACAAATATCTCCTCTAAATATATTTTAAATGTCAATTTATTATTAAATTCATTGGTATTTATTTAAAAATTGTAATAAAGAAATTTGATGTTGGTCTTTATGTAATTTTTTGAGTGAAGTATTTGGTGATTTTGTATTAATTTTTGAATTCTGTAAGTTTTATTAAGTGTGTTATTTAAATAATATCAATAAATAATAATTCTAAAATGTATTAATAAGTTTTAAATACTTATATGTAATGAAATATATACTGAGGTAAATGTATATTCTATTATTATATATTTTAAAATAAATATTAATTCAATTATTTATTATCCATGAAATTTTATTCACATAAATGTACTACACAATGTTTAGCAAATGTAATCAACAATTTTTAGATGTGTAATTTTAGTGTTGGTTATTTGAAAGGATAAAGAAAATTCATTTTCTCTTTAAGAAATGGACAAGTTGATCAGTATGTATTATATACAAAAATCAATGATGTCAAGTCTCATTTAGGAACCACACTTAAAATAGAAAAGGTGTCAATTTAAAAAATATTATGTTTCAGTGCATATTTTTAGAACTATCTAATTGAATCAGATATTTTTCACATACAATTTTATGTAAACTATTTATTATAGTTTTCTGACATACTAAATGTACAAAATATGTACAAAATGTACAAAACCTAGTACATCATTTTTGGATGTTATAAATAAGGTATTATTGTTTGTGTTTTTGATTTTGATTTTTACATTATCGTTTCAAAATATTTTGTCAATTTATTGGATTTGTTTGTTTAGTTTAGATTGTTTTACTATGTTTATAAAAATTTTAATAAATTTTTTCTGTGAAAATGTTAATTTCAAAATATTATAAAACTAAATATTTTTGTAATTGTATATGTTGTGGAAATGAAGTCGGTATATTGTAGGAATAATAAAGGTAAGTCGTAAACTGGAGTTACAATTTCTGTTATTATGCTGTGAACCTTTATTTTTTATAGGAATAACATTAATTATTCATTCATATCTTGATGTGAATTACTTGAGGATTATTTCTTGATTTATTTTTTGTTCAATTTCTCATTTTTTAAACAAATGATCAACGGTTCACAATGTGTTTACTTAAATATATCTTATTTATTGTGAATATGCGTTTATTTCAAGTACTGTTGTAAGATTTGTTACTTCACTATTAATTTTGTTGAATTTTAATGAGTGTCTTTTTACATTCGCAAAATAATAATTGTTTTGTTATCTTAAAAAAGCTTTTACACTTTATTTTCGCACACTCGCTCGCTTGACACCCATCTTTCCTGTTGCCTTACAGTGACTGAAGCATTTGTAACACTAGCCTCCACAGATGCGTACGCTTTGGGAGCTATGGTTTTGGGTCATTCCCTCCGCATCGTCAACACCTCCAAACAGTTGGCTATTCTGGTCACACGAACTGTCAGTCAACCAATGCGGTAAGCAAGGAGGAGTGTTCGTGATCTATACCTTATCTACAGTATACAGTGGCTGACATCTTGCCATTTATGTAGAAATGTCACTTGTACGGCATAAAAAGTACCTTCTTAGCTAAGTCTGCTATTTGTTATTATAGTAGTATACTTGGATTTTCGCACTTATGATGTTGATCAATTTTCTTATTGATTTTGTCTGGTTTTAATAATAGTACATCCTTTAATTTCTTGTATTCAATCCGCAGATTTCGAATATCTATCTGTGTGTTTCATGTGTTATTTATACTATTATTAACAATTGCGAACAACAATTTATATTTTACTAATTTGTTTACTAATTAAGTTCATTTATACATTATTTAATGGTATCCACGAAGATAATAAATATTCCTTGACAAATCTTTTCTAAAGGCTTTCTGATTTTCGACTGTGTTGACTAGGAACCTCTTGTCGTCTGTGTTTGATCATCTGGAAGAAGTGGATGTTCTGGACAGTCGGGACACTCTTAACCTAGGTCTTCTCTCCCGACCTGATCTAGGAGTGACCTTCACCAAACTTCACTGTTGGAGACTTACACAGTACTCTAAGGCTGTCTTTATGGATGCTGACACCATGGTGAGATACGTCTTCCATCATAAAAAGTGAAAAATGCTTCGCATCACAACTTACTATAATACTTTCTTTCATTCAAAATTTGGACTTTAATTTGTAATCTTGAATGAAATTTCTTAGATATATTGTACGTGATGTTATAATTTTCACAGAGTGTTTTTTTACAGCTAAACAGCTTTTTCGTACCGAAAGTTCAATATTGTGAAATTTTAAACATATCTATCTTTTATCATTAATTACTGTTTAATACCTAAATTGACTACACATTCTAATCTTTCTGATATAACGAGTTGAGTTATCATATCTTCAAATAGTGCATTCACAAGTGTGTTTTGATGCTAAAACTTTTGTCGGGCGCGTGTGGAATTATAAGTGCACATTGCATTTTCTATCGCATGTTACTTGCATGGCCGGCTATTGACCTATTGCTACTGAACAAATATATCTCAAATTGGTATTTAATTGAACCTTGTTCGGTACCAGTTACAATACGTGTTGCTTAGAGTAATGCTTTTCGGAGTGCATGTACCAAGGCCTTTGTCACCGCTTTCAAGAGGTTTATTTTCATATTGGATGTAGACTAATCCAATTAAACTGTTGATTGTGGAGTTGACTTTACACCAACGCGCTCTTGTCGTTATTACAAGGAACAGTGCAGTCGTTATAATATATTTGTAATAATTTTCATATTGAATAGTTCTAAAATAAAAAGCTGTCTAAGTTTTTTTATTTAATAAAAATGTATAATTCTGTTTGATAACGAAATTAAAAACTCGCAACGTGCCATTGAATTTTAAAGCAATTAGCAACGTACATATTATATAGGTAAATAAATTTATTTTGTCATTTTCTGTAAAATTAAATTATTTCTGTTATATCTAAATACGATTGCGCTATAATACCATTATTTGGAAATCTTAATTTGTTTTAAGGAACTAATTGAAATTTGTCGATACTTACACGGAATATAAAATGTATCCTTGTAAATACTATAAACATTTTAATTTGTGAATTGGTGTGTTTTGATTGTCACATTGAATGTGTTTTTTAAACGTGGTTAGAATGCTTTGAATAATTCCAAAGGAAATATCTTCTGTTAACTACAACACTATTAACTTATTCGTTTATAATTTGTTTCCATTCTGTTTATAGTCTGAATATTAACAATATAGTATTCATTTACAAATATTGCATTTAGATTATAAATTTGTCAAGTTTATATTTAAATGCGGTTTTAAGGTTTCCATATCAAGAATAGAATGTTGGCTTTCTAGGTAATGAGACACAATGTTCATATACAGTTTGGTATTATCATGGGACCTATAACAGTTCTTTCGTCAATCATTATATACATTACTGAGTCGTCTTATTAACTTTCATTGGTGATTAGTTTTAAATGAATAATTAAGCTGAATGATGACGTCATTTATTATTTAATTTTGAACACTGTACTTTTGTGAAGAGCCCTTGACTTGTATGGTTCGTATAAAGGACATTTACAGTCTACGCAGCCGCTTTGTGCCGGTGTATACGTGCGCTAATATTATGTTACGTCATACGTCACGCATTCTTTTATTCCCAATGTACAAAATACACTCCCGATTGTAGCTTTTTGACACCCCCATGTACCTAGTGCACCCACAATGTAACATGGTGCAGTCATCCTTCGTTCACATGATCGGAAAATGCACAGTATTTTATAGTGGTAATTAAATTGTTGTTGACGCAAACCTTTGATTTGTAATAATAAATGTGTAGATCAAGTTAATAATGCTGTCTTTTGTCTACTTTCATGACAACTTATTTCTGGACAAGTTGTCTGCTTCCGATGTCGTATAAAAGCTTCTGGAATATCCCAAGTCATTTTTCCTATTGAATAAATATAACAGTTTCAGTAGTTTATGTTTTCGAGAATTTATTTAAAACAGATTAATATTATTATTTGAAGCTTTTAATGTGGTGCTGTGTCGCTTCAACGAATTGTTTGGAGTTATGTATTTTATAGCATTTATTAAATTCTGTTTTAGTCTGAATAATATGTGTCATGATGAACTTTTTTTTGTTACAGGTTCAATAGTAACTTCAAATTTGATGTTTCAGGTCATCCAAAACGTTGACGATCTCTTCGAACGTGAAGAGCTGAGTGCCTCGCCGGATCCAGGGTGGCCCGACTGCTTCAACTCCGGAGTGTTCGTCTTCCGGCCCGACGTTGAGACCTACTCGAGGATTCTTCAGATGGCCATCTCCCACGGCAGCTTCGATGGTGGCGATCAAGGTCTCCTCAACATGTTCTTCAACGATTGGTCCACAAAGGACATCAAACGCCATCTTCCATTCACCTACAACTGTGTGAGTCAGACCTTCTACACCTACCTTCCCGCGGTCACCCACTTTCGCTCCTCCATCCGTGTGGTCCACTTCATTGGCCCCGTGAAGCCGTGGCACCACGAAGTCAATGAGAACACACGACAGGTGATCCCACAAGCCGGAACTGGATTTTATGTGGACTTCCTTCAGCGGTGGTGGGACCTCTACATGGAACATGTGCAGCTCGCATTGTCAGGAGACATGGTGAGGCCGTAATTTGGGTCAGATAATTCATGATTTTTAACTTTGTTCATCTTCCAACTCTAGGCAAAATTCGCATCTTCCCTCGCCGGCACTAGTTTCAGCGCTGGTACTGCTTCTGGTGGTGTTGTTGGCCGCTCCCATGAACACTCTGGGCAGCATGAGGGCGCGGCAAAGGGCGGAGAACCTGTCGGAGATCGAGCTCGTCAGTACGCCTGGGAGAGAGGAGATATCGATTATACGGGGTCAGATAGATTCGACAAAATATTGAACAAGATCAACACCAGTCTTGTCAAGGAGGAGAAACCTGCCAAACCTGAGACCAAGAGTTCACCCTCCGAGAAAGAACCAAAAAAAAAATAGATACATAAAATGTCTTTTATAATTCTATAGGAGTACATCTTGTTTCAATTTTATTATTTACATGGCTTATTTTCTACTTGCTCTAGACATTCTGTCACTGATTTCTAGCGTAGACCAATCCTTATCGAATTAATGTTATTTTAAACACGCTTTATTTGATTGACAATCATGATTTTTAATTTAATTAGAATTATTAGTATTATTCTAGACAATATATATTTTTTTGTTATATTTGGTGTATTAGTCATATAGCTTGTTTATAATATTATCAATTTTTAGAAATATTTTAGTATGTATTTTGCTTTACAAATTATTGTGCAATGTCTAAGGTATATATTTGTTATGTTTGCCATGAAAACATTTTCCGGTTGAGCACAGTCTTCTGTGTTTTGTGATATTCATCTAGTCCAGAATTATATTGTTGGATTTTCTACTACAGTCTTTTTAATTATGTTATCATTTAATTTAAAACAATCATACGTTGGACACCTACCAATCACGGAATTTTAAATGTTTATTAATTACACGATCTATTTATTTATATTTTTCCACATTAATATTTAGTTTAGAAATATAAATTTAAGAACTTAATTTGCTATAATTCAGTTAAAACAAATGACTGACATCGACGCATAGAAATTAATGTATTTCAAACATTAAATTATTCGGTTTTCAAAAATATATTTTAGAACGTGAAATTGATATAATGTTTTCTATGTATTATTTTCAATATTAATAACTGCGTGAACATCATAATTTTTCCGTTGTGTCGTTTCTTAATAAAATTTTGATAGTTACTATATATTATGGCTGTCTTTATCCCTATAATTTTTAGTTTTGTAAACAGCTTATGTTATGGTCCATACAAGCCCACTTTATTTATAATGGGTCACAAAATATCGGTATTAGGAGAGCTAGTTGCGCCCATCCCCACATCGAGTCAAGTCTCTGATATGTAGACAA